>PVIR01000081.1:233108-300022 GCA_004026965.1 Petromus typicus | reverse complement strand
TTCCATCCCTTTACTTTTAGTCCATGGGTTTCTTTCTGAATTAGGTGTGTTTCTTGTATACAGCAGATTGTAGGATCTTGTTTTTTGATCCACTCTGCCAGTCTGCATCTCTTAATTGGCGCGTTGAGTCCATTGACATTAATCGTTATGACTGATATAGGTAAATTTAGTGCTGCCATGTTTTCCTGTTCTTGGCTGTTCAACCTCTTGACTGTACAATCATCCTTCATCTCACGCGATGTGTTCCAACTAAGATGCCCAGCGGGCACCGGAAACCACAGGTTATACCAAACCCCACATGTGCAGTGGTTGCTTGGCTACCAAATCAATCCCTGCAGATCCCACATTTGAGGATGCTCAACTCCCTTATATAAAATGACATAGTACTTGCATATAACTACAGATGTCCTTTAAATTCCTTATAAGAAACTGGGTGTGGTGGTGCACACTTGTAATCCCAGTACTGGGATGGAAGATGGAAAGTTCAAGTCCAGCCTAGGCCATTTAGCAACTTCATGAGACTCAGTCCCCACCAAAAGTGATAATGAATAATAGGAGAGAGGAGTGAGCATGTACCCTGGGGTAAGTCTCTAGTATTGAAAACAAAACAAAACAGTTGGAGGGGATCAGCCTAAAATGATGTAACCACTATGTAGATATTTGTTGTATTGCTTAGTGAAGAGAAACAAGAAAAGAAGCACATATATATTCATTTTCTCAGAATACTTTCAATCCATAGTTTTTTAGGTAAAAGATTTAGAGACCAACTACATTATTCATTTTCCTATGTAGAAATATCTATGAGGGAATGTAGTGTAAAAATCTGACACAATAAAAGGTTATGCATAACTAATAATAAAATAGAATGGTTATAGGAATGTATTGTAATAAAAGTCACTAAAATTTGTGAATTACTTATTTCTGGAATTTTCCTTTTCATATTTTTAGTTGATTTCAGGCAAATGCAAGTGAAACCACAGATGAGGTGAGACTCTTGCAATCACGATGCCCACATGCTCACTACTTTCACAGGGGCAGATGGAAGCGTTCAGGAAGTAGGGCATACATTTCGGGGCATTTCGAACTCTCCATAAAGATGAAAATAGGAACTACCACACTTTTAATTGAGCAGTGATCTGATCTGACCTCTAATACAACTCTAGACTGTTTTTCAAGTTCAGAAAAGTTTTGTGACTTGATCCATACAACTTACATGATTCATCATTTTACCAACTATCATTTATACAATTCTGATACATTAATATTCTTGCAGTACCTTCAGAATGTAATTTGCATGCTAGAGCAGTATTCCCAAGGGTGTTTTCCCCATGTTTTATTGTAACCTTCCTGAATTTTATGAGTGCCAGGAGCCACAGTCTACAAAGAAAGAGGTTTCCACCACTGTCACTTTTTAAGATGGAACCTCACAAAGATCTTGATTTAAAAGTTTAATGTCTTGATATAAAATCTAGTAATTTTATTGGTCTATCAATTTATACTTTAATCTGACCAACTTTATCATAATTGGATAACAAACTCTTTAAAATTCCATGTGAAGCATCTTTTAAAATTTTTATGCACAACAAAATTTTAAATAGCCAATTAAATTTTCTATTGTAGCTTATGTTCTAAGATGATGTTACAAATCATAAGTCAGATTGTAGCACAAAGAGGGATATAAATAAAGCAAATAAGTAAAGGAGAATGACTGCATTCCTCTTAAAAGAAATCAAAAAATTTTTTATTGAAAGTACAATTTGGCTATGCATGTTTTGGTTATCGACAGCAATCACATCTTAATATAAAGATGAAATTAGAAGAGGTTTTGGAAAACTCTACTTGGATAAATTCTTTCTCTTCAAAGCTGGAAAGTCATTTCTGGTTCAAAACTCTTTTTTCAGATGTTCTAGTTTTCTAGTTTCCATTTCATACACACATGAACTTACAAGTACTCCCCTTACTTTAATATTTTCTCACAACTTCAGTGACATGCTCACTGAACTGAACTTGAAGTCTTTTCATAAGACTTCTCCTGAAGGAAATAGGAATGAATTGCAACAGAAATGAAATTAAGTAGTGTCCAAATACAAGTCTGATGTAGCTTCACTGACGTTTTTATCCTGTATTTCTCATAATGTTGGTTCCTGCCAGGACCCCATGAAGATTTTGTCTCCTTTTCCTGTGTAAACACTGATTTTCAGGTTTACTTATGCTGAAATTTTAGGGTCAAATGGAACTTGCTGAGCAGAAGTAAAAGAAAGGAATTCTAACAGGTTTTAAGATATGGCCAGGAAGACACTAATCACACGGAAGCCTTCCCTAGCATATCTCTGTAGTAGAATTGGAGCAGACTGGCCTAATCCTGGTCCATATCAAATGCCTTTGGGGATCTCAGATCACTCAGTTCTCTAAATCAGTTTCTCAAGTTGAGATTATGAAACCCTGGTCTTAAGGAAATCTAGGAAACCATTCATTCCAGGTCACGAACTATAGTTACATCCCAATGCAAAGCTGTTGATTTACAGAAGATCATCTGAATTGTGACATATCCTGTATCAAATGAACTATGATCTATAAATAAAAAATTAAATTATGGATTTAATAGCTTATCAGATGACAGTAGAGAAATGCTTCCTCTCTATGTACTAAAATGGGGTCAATAATCCTGATTATCTCCTAAGGTCTTTGGGGACAATTCATATTGGGATTGTCTAAGTTCAGGATAAATGTCAGTGGTGTTATGAGAGCTTGGTTTTATTGTCCCTAGAAGGCCAGTGTAATAATAAAGAATTCAGAGGTTTGGTCAGCGGTGAACTAACAAAGCGAGGTCTATGCTAATACAAGTGCCCTCTGACCTCGGATCACTGGGCTTGAAAAATGTCACAGATTGGAATGCGAATGAAGTTTACATTTTCAGGGACACAGAGTTTTTTGTTAATGTATTTCCTATTCAGCCTCTTAGCTTTGGAAACCATTACTTTGGAGGACAAAGAACTGATGTTCACTTCCACCTACATTTTTTGGTATTATTCTTTATTTCCATTCCCAGCAATTAAGCATGACCTCAGAGCCAAGGTGTCTCCCTCTGAACCAGCAACCCAGACACCCAGAAAACATGCCTGGCAGTAAGCATGAACTGTATATGCACCAAGACTCTTTCACTTTAAGTTTCATTTTACCTGGACAAACCCCAGGTTTTTATTACTCCTAGAGGAAGCAAGTTCTTTTTTCCACTCATTTCCCAAGGTCTTCACCCATTTAACAAATACTGAGCATCCATTATATACCAGACACTGTCCTAGGGCTGGAAACAAACAGTAAGCAAAATAAATATAGCATGTTAGTAGACAAAAGTAAAATGTGGAGCAAGGATGGGAATGCAAAGATGATGAGAGACTCTAATTTTAAGTATGGTGGTCAGGGAAAAGCCTCTTTGACAGGCGCTTTGCAGGCAGAGTGAACAGTCTGGAAAACACAAAGATCCAGAGGTCTGAGTTCATCTGCCTGTCTGAGAAGAGCAAAGAGTACCAGTTACTGAGGGCAATGGAGAGATGAGGGAGAACAGCAGGAGGCCAAGCCAAAGATGGCACAGGGTGGGCACCAGATGATCTAGAGCTGCTACACTGGGGCAAGGCCTCTGACTCCCACTGGGAGTGAAAGGAAACCATGGAGTGGATTGAACAGCGTGAGACGTCTGACTCCTGAAGGATGGACGAGGCTCTTTGGAGAACAGACTGCCAGGCTGAGATTTCATGACCCCATAAAAATTATTACACTATTCTAGAACAGATGTTAGTGCTTGTTCCAGGGTGGTGACACGTGGGTAGAGAATTACAGCTTTCAGTTATCAGACACATCCTTCTTTTTTGTTTAGCTCTGGCTTCTTATGTGAGTTATTTTAGTCCCTGTGGAAATATCTTTTTCCTCAAAACCTTTACTTCACTCTCCCTCTCAGCTTCCCCTCAACTCAAATCATTTTAGAAAGGGTCAAATCATGTTGGATTTGGAAGTAGTCCAGTCAGCAAGTAAACCATTCTCCACAAACACAGATGACTTGACTGAACTCTGGCATTTCTCACAAAAGCTTCCTGTCTCCACGGAACAAGTTCTGCAGAATGGCTCAGAGGCAGCAAAGCGATGCCACTCTCTGCACTGGGGTAGGAGTGAGGAGGGACTGGACAAGGTGAGAAGTCTGGGATGAGGCCGTCAGCATCTATGTCAGGAGATTCTACAAATCCACTTGTTTTAAGTCCAAGAGCAGTGCACACGACTGTTTTGCTGTTGTTATTCTTGTTCTGGGGATCAAACCCAGGGCTTCACACAAGGTGGGCAGGCACAAAACGCTTCTGAAGCATTGAAGAGCTTCCTCCCTCTACATCTGGGCGTTGGTTGGTTGTTGGTAGAAGGATTAAACCAATAACCTTCATCATCCTTAATGCTTTGTCACTTTAATTTGAAATGCTCGCTGTTTTCTTTATATCCTGTGATCTACTAGGGAAGAAAAAAACTACCACTAATGTTTACACAACCAGTGTTTTGCTTGGAGCCAGGGCTCTAATCTCTGGTCCCGGCTCCTCTCAGTACCTGTACTCCTTCCTCACTGTCACCCTCTGCGGGCCTTTCCTTCTGTGACCTCTCTTCTTCCAGGCTTTTTTGGCATCAAAAATGACGACAGGCACCTCCCTACTTCCTGTGTCTGCTTAATTTATCTCCTTAGCACTTGCCAACATCTAACGCATTTATTGATTTATCTTGTTTGTTTTCTCAGGCCCCCAGTCACATAGCGTCATAAGAGAAGATTTTGTCTGTTTTGTTCATGTTGTATCTTTAGTGCCTACAACGATACTTCATGTGGGACATTAATAAATATTCATGGCATAGAATGAGTGGATTGTTCAATAATAAACAATTAGAATGTTAACTTGAAATGTTATATTTGAGATATCAGTTTAAATTCATACATTGAAAGCATTTCTGGAAAGACACAAAAAAGACTAGAAGGGAAAGGATTTGAGGAGGAAATATTTACAAATAATTTTTACAGTTCTTTGTACTACTTAAATTTTAAATCATAACTGTTAAATAATCACCTCGATGTCTGAATATTGTGAATTATGAGCTTCATCAAATTATTATTTTTTACTGAAATCTTTATTGGTACATTACATATACGCATCATGATTGCACTCCATAATGGGGATTTGTACCAGTATAAGACACAACTTAATTCTCATTTTTTCCCATAGCCCTACCACCCTACCACCCCCTTATATATATAAAATTTGTTTCCTTTCTTTTTTGTTATAATTTCATTATTTTCCCCCTTCATCCTATTTCACTTTGAGTATTTTCTATCTCACAATATATAACATATAATTCTAGGACTCATTCATCAAATTATTTTTATAATCATCAGTAGTTAAAAAACTGATAAATGTTAATCTAAAATTTATCACATGTAAAAATCTTAGGGTTAGAATTCAATGAGACATATGAAAGAAATAAAAATACACTTAATTACCATTCTGTGTGTTTGGTGTTCAAAAAAAAATCATACATAACAGGACTAACCCAACTGGCTTGAACTGTATGGTGATACCAAAGAAACCTGCAGTAAATGAAGATTTCCCAGGAATCAGAACATCCTGCACACTGCTCAGCAAACCAGGCAAGACAGTATTCTCACAGTCTTAGTTCGGCTAATGACATGGCAGCCAGTATTTCAAGTGAGGCTAAAGCGTGAAAGGCACTTCAGTTTTCATTTAATGTGCTTTTTGGCACACAACACAGTATCCATCATGAGATTTCCTGAGAAAGCAAAAGGAAACTATGAAAACCAGAGTCCATCTGAAAAGTTAAAGAGAAAAGAATTGAGTAAGTAGTAGAATAAACTATAAAGAGAAGTTACTTGAGGAATAAAAAAAATTCAGAATAAAAAGAAGGTAGATATGGCCAGTGAGCATAATAGCCAAAGTATTATTTTTCATGTAATTCAAGTAAACATAGACTATGCATGTTATTAAGGGATGTACACACTGGATCATTCATTTTTCTAGAAATGAAATATAAACACCAAGATTAGGCACAATGTCCTCGATCCCGATTTAAAACTTGTAGTGCATTATAGGGACAAGGCACAGGATATCTCTCAAAACCAAGGACAAGAGAAAGCAGCACTGAGAAACTGGGAGAGGAAAGGAGTGAGCCTCACGCACTGGGCTGTCTGTAAACCACACTTTGACCAACACGCAGTTATTTTGGTCTGTGCTCTCCCTTCTCTCATACTCTTAACTTCCCACTGCCCAGATCAGCAGTCTTTGATTTTACTTTTAATCTACTAACACCAGCTGCTACCAGAGCCTTCCTATTAAAAGGCTTAGTCCAAACAGTCTGATCATTAGGACAAACATGAAGCCCACCGAGTGAGCACAGCTCTGGACAGGGCCCGGCGCGAATGCCTGGGCGAGGTCAGCTCTGCATGTTCCTGGCAGGGGAGCTTAGGGACATTGCTCAGTGTCTCTATATCATACTCATCTCCTTTTTAGATGTGCCTAATGGATCAGCTCTCCCTGCAGAGGATGAACTAGAGGAGGATTGAACTAGAAAGTGCAAACTGTAAAACATTGTCCGCAAACACGAGAGATTTTTATGGTGACTTTTGTTCCATGTTGCTACTTTCCTTAGAAAATCTGACAGTGGGAAAATAGTAATGTCTTTTGTGATGGTTTTCTAGCTGCACTGAGAATTGAATCCAGAGGTGCGTTACCACTGAGCTGCACTTTCAGTCCTTTTTAAATTGTGAGAATCTGACAAAGTATCCCAGGCTGGGCTCAAACGTTTGCTTCTATTAACATAGTATCTTTTAATACACTTGCTTTTGGGTCAGCTGTAGTAAGTTTTTTCAGGAATATGGCTACAGATACAAAACTTTGGCTTTTAAGACAGCAGCTTGGTTATATTAGTATAATCATACCTATATTTCATTTCATAAACTTCAAAAACCTGAGAGACACTGAATATAATCTTACAGACAGTCTTTGAAGATATTTCATGAGCTAGAGATAGTAAATCCAATTACAGGATTTAAAAAAAAAAAAACCACACTCCTAAATCCAGCTTTTCTCATTCTCTTGACCAATGAACTACCTGGAATAAATAGGCAGATTCCATGACACTATTTAGAGCAAATATTTATACAAAGAATCACAAAAAACCCTGAATTTAGATGATAACACATCCTGTTGATTTACTCTAATAGCAAATGTAAAGCTACTAGCATTATTCTTTAAAATATGTTCCAATTTTTCTATTTAATGACTCAAATCAAACCTAACTATCATTACCCCAACAAAGACCCTCTTTTACAAATGTAGTGGACAAGCTCTGTGAAAGATATTGACTTTTGAAATAAACTCCACTAAGCAGATCAACACATTAAGACATACCAAATCAATGGACAGGGAATATAAAATTTCAGACAAGGACACTATTCTAATTTTTTCTTCAGATTTAAGCAAATGTTTACAATGATACCTGAAAAGAGGAACAGAAATCAATAGGTCTCAAAAAACATGACTCTCAAACATCACTTTTCCCTGCAGATAAACAAGCACAGATATTACCTTACAAACAAGGTTAGAGTACTGCTTCTTATCCTTTCCAGTGGCAAAAGGAAAATCTTGAAATGCCCATCCTAGCATATTTCTGCAGATAAAAGCCCTAGCTATTGAACCCCGCCATGGATGGACCATGTGCGATAAAATGTTAGTCCTGCTCTGACAGCCAATCCAAAGCTGCTCAGCATCCCAGGATGATCAGCCTGGCTTTGGGGCAGCACAGTGGGGTGAAACACTTCCTCCTATCCAGTTAGCAGAAAGAAAAATCTGTTTAATTGCTTAAAATTGTTTAGCAAAATACACAATAGGTCCTGTTCAGTAATATTGCTTCAAGAAAATAAACACCACATTTTCACCAACAAGAGGAAAGTGTAAGGATGTTATATAGTTTCCTCTTTTTTAAAGCCCAGCTTTAACTCAAAAAAAAAAAAAAAAAAAAAAAAAAGAAATCCTGTCAGGTTGTTTACATATCATTTCTTTAGTAGACACAGTAACTGCTTGAGACTAGCCAGTTTGTTTCAGCATCAAAATCTATAGCATACATATATATATAACTCTATTTAATTCAGCAAAGTCACTTTTAGTTTTGTTCTTTCATTGTAGTCCCCAAACTCTACTTTCCTCAATTAATTCAATGTGACATCTTGGTAAAGATGAATAGAACTATTAGTGTCTTTCATCTATCTGTTTCTTACTTAATCTCATTACTTTTTCCAGCTTCTAGTAACCACTGACATTAGTATTTACCTATCCAGGCTTTAAGAATTTTTAAATGTTGGTTATTATTATCTTGGTAAGTCGAATATTATTGGTGTATAAGTATATAAACAGTGGCCTGGTATTTTCATTAGAGTGCTACATACAACAGGATTATATTTCAAGTTAAGAAAATGTAAACAACATAACAGAAGGTGTTCTAAAATGTATTATAGATGGTTGCTAAAAATCTATACATCACTTGAACTTTTAATGCTACTTTTCAAGCGTAAGGGTTCTCTAGAATTCTTCAAGAAAAGCACGTTTATAAGCCATTCACCAGCTTTGAATCAAGCTTGAAGTATTCATTTGTAGTATTTTCAATTATAGTTATTCACTTTCTAAGAACAAACCTGAACATCTGTTCCACATTTATTACAGTGACCCTTGTGTACAATGGGTGGATATATTTCTCTGAAAGTCATCAGTATTTCTTGAGACCTGCTTAAAATAATTCCTTCTTCTCACAAAAGCACAATCAACATGTAATGTAATCTTCAAAGCATACTGTCAGAGAGCTCAGCAGCTCTGCCTCAGGCCTCCAAGCCATCCAGGCACGGACGGCAGAGAAGCCCACCTGCATCTTCCCTCTGCACATCAGGTTTTCTGCTGATGTTCTACCTTTGAATTATGCTAACTGAAAGTTAAAAATAGAAAAAAATTTTCCCATTTATTTTTACTCTTTTAGTCGATAAAGCAACTAGACGAGGAAAGCCTTTTCAGTTATTTCCATGGTTACATGTCTGCTGCCCCATATATGTTATTAGTGGTACCAACTTAGAGGAAATGGGAAAGAACCACCTGCTTAGTCACTGATAGGGCACGTGCTGGCTGCTAACAGAAGACAAGCTGCAGGGTATAGTTTATAGTTATTACTATCGTGGTCTTTTCCAATCACTTCTTTTTAGTGAATGAAAAATTTCAAATAAGCATTCTCACTGGAAAGTATAATTTACTTATTTTTCTACTAACATTTTAATATAGCTTCTCTTTTCCTAGTTAATTATTCCCACAGGTATAAAAGGGGCTACACAAATCTGAAAGGAAGTTGTATTTTAAAGAGCAGTGCAAGTGCAAATGAAAATGGTGCTTTAAACTGTGACTGTGCCTTGAACACTGAGGGCTGAAGGGAGGAGAGATGGTTCTGATTGTGCCGCTTGATGACAGAGCCTCATCAGAATCATTTCGGCACATGCTTCCCAACAGCCACCGACCCGTGAAACGCTAAATGATTCTGCAGGCCCATTTCTTGCTCTGGCTCCCACTGTGCCCAATCCTTTGCAACAGTGGTTACTCAGCGGGCTACTCAAAACATTTTCCAGTAAATAAAGGTGCAGAGTTTAACAGGGCCCTCAAAATCTATCACCAAATCTGTCATTTTATGACAAGAATGGGTAATGTCCCATAAACAGTACCATTTGGATTCCCATGCAGAAGGGAGATTTGAACAAATTCTTTATCTTGCAAAATATGTTACTGAGAAATTTACACTGAAGTCATGATAGTACTCCTTCTAGAGAACAGCTCTGTCCTAAGAATGTAACTTTGGATACCTGATTTTAAACAAGTTAACTCTTATCATCCCACTTAACAAATTCTCAACCAGTTAATTCCACCTCAGGAACAAAGGAAGGCAACTCACGGTACTGAGACGTACATTCTGCTCTTTTTCTCGTATTGGATCCCTTGGAAGATACAACTGATTTCTATATGATACAACATGGCATATATTTTAACTTCAGTAAATGATATCACATGGGCTTTAAAAAAGCCTACTTTTTAATTTAAACCTAAAAATATTTGTGTAAATAGTTACTAAAATAAATATAATCAAAAGTGTCCAGTTATTAAAGTACTTTCTGTTTAAACTTTGTAATTCTAAATGTCATAAAACCTCTTCTAGTTACCCTCAGTTTCTTCATCTGTACAATAAAGGGTAAGTTCAGAAAGTCATTGTGAGGACTAAATGAGTTGCTGTTCACAAATCACTCAGATGCTATGGTAGTGTTCACTTTACATACTTAAATATGTCACCCCATCTGCAAATGAGAAAATGAATCTTCCAGGCATTCTTCTAGAATTGAAGAGTTCCATCGTGAACTACTACTTTATTTTCACAATCTTTTTGTCATTATTTCACAAGATTTCATAGATAGCCAAGGTTATATTCACTGTGAATTTTGTACAACATTTCATAGGTTCTCCTAGTGTAGAAGTGATTATTTCTTTTGAATTTCTTTGCAGAAAAAAATGTCTGTTAGCTGGTTGAATGCGATAGTTTTGCTGAAGCAGCCTGTAAACAAGGTATGAAAATGAAGGGCATCTTCCCTGAACTCAGGGGTAACTACACTAAACCTAGGGTTGGAGGCATCAGAAGTATGTTTCTCAAAGCTGCAGATCTATAGGGTGGAGACAAATTAAATGTCATACCATGTGGTGAAAATGCCACGGAGCGCACCTGTCTCTATAAAGACAGTACAGGGGCCAGAAACCCCACAGATGATACGATGGTATTGTAAAGTGGGATTCCAATGCTTCTTCATAATTTATTGATAAGTAAAATGCCAAGGTTCTGGAAAGGCACAGTCTGGGAAACATGTTTTTGAGGTGAACTGGTCTATTGTTAAATATTTCAAGGCAAACAGAACAGACTGAGTTTCTTTCAGGATCTGTGCACCACGAAAACAACAGAAGTGATATTTGCTCCTCTGAAAAAACTCAGAGACAGGCTCCTCGTATCTGTGAACGCTCAGCTCTTACTTTCCTCTTCTCTCAGTTGCCATCTCCCTGCCATTCCTGTTCCACTTTGTCTATGATACACACTGGTTTTAACAACCACAGGTGTAAAAATGGCTCACACAAATCTGGAAGGAAGTTGAATTTTAAAGAACAGGGAAAGGACTATTTAAAATGGTGCTTTAAACTGTGACTGGAGGAGAGACAGGTCTGACTGTGCAGCCTGCTATAAAAGGGTATATCAAAGTTGCATTCTTAGGACAGAGCTGATCTTTAGGAAGGGGTACTATCATGACTTCAGTATATATTTACAGCCATTGCTTTTTAAAAAGAACTCTGGTATTGCTATAGTTAAGAATGATTGTGCAAGAGTGGATGAGATAGACCTTCCTGTACTGTAGATCTCAGTGACTCTTTGTCCTCAGTACCAAAGATCGAACTCAGGACCTTGCACTTTTGAGGCAGGCATGGCATCACTGAGCTAAATTCTTGGCTTGTCAGTGACCTTTCATAGAGTTCCTTTATGGCTTTTCATGTTTGTACCAGGATATGACATGACATGCAAATTAATTAAAACATTGCATTTCAAGTCTTCTTATAATTATCTTTATACATATGAAAATTTATCAGACAGTTCAAAGGACAGAATAGCAATGATATAATCATTACAATTTGGAAGCCTATCACAAAAGATAGAAATGGGAAGAGAAAAGGGGATGCTTATAAGGAATAAGGAATATTAAGGATCAAACCACATAAAATTGCAGACTTTTAGGTCAAAAGATCAAATTTCATATCATTCAATCTAATTATTTCCATGGTACTTTCCAGGTCCAGTAACATTCCAATCATTTATACAGAAATACAGCAGGATTCCCAGAGCAAATAATTTTCATTTTCATCACTGGTTGTAAAAACAACACTTACTATCATTTTCTGGATGGTTGGTTACTATAGCAACGACCTCCCAAACAGCCACACATTGCTGAAGTATGTTCAAGTGCTGACGTAATTTTCATACCTTCCCTCTCACTACATATTTAAAGCACACATGTTTGAGGAATTCCACTTAGAATTTTGCTTCCTAAGTTCACTGCACATCTATTTTACACACATACATATTTTTTACGCTTGCAAAGCTTATCCTTTTCTTTAGAATCACATCATCCAAGCACAACGTATGTTCTAGCTGGTGTTTCTAACACCCACTCTGTCACAGCTATTTGTTTCAAAGTGATAAGCACATCAAGAAGAAAGGGGAAAACAAAGCATTATTTGCTCCTCTCCCAGAGAAAACAGGGGCAGAAGATGAGCCAAAGGCAGAAAGGCAGAATCTGGCAGGACCAGGAAAGAGATCTGCTCCCTGCTGGTGTCCCTGTCTGTGTCCATCACACAATAGATGGGAGGCTCCTTCCTTTTCTCCCTTATAACACAAAGAAATAGAACAGAATGGAAATTTCTCCTTCTGGTTCCTCATGCAGCTGGTTGAATCTTTTCTGCCAGCTTCCTTACTAGTTTCCACTGAAAAGATGAGGAGTAGGCTCTCTGCCAAGGAAGGGAGAGCAATTCTGAAAATGCTCAGGGGATCTCAGCTTTAACTGTTTTGCTCTCTCTTCCATCCTTTGGCTGTAGGAAGCGTCTGGCTGCTTATCTCACTAAGATACGGTGACTTCTTTTGTCTCGTTTGAGCTAATTCCAGAGTAGTGAAATGAAACATGCTTTCCAGTAGCTTTCAGCTTCAACTTTCCCTCTGGCTATGGTGCAGAATTCTATTGCTATAAACTGACTGCAGTGTCCTTGCATATCTCCAAGTACGTTCCTGGGAGAAAGCAAAAATCTCACACATGGGGTGGATACATGGCTCATCCTCTCCCCTTATCATCCACTCTCTCCCTAGCTTGATTAATTCTCTCTTTTCTTCTTTCTATTTTCCACAGGCAGAAGAAGGTACTATCTTGATAGCAACATATGACAAGAACAAAAGCATATTTTCAATAACCTACCTTTAAACCAAGAATCTAATTTTGAAATTACCCCTTGCCCACCTTTGTGATTTCAGAGTTGAGATGACCTTATAGACAAATCCATTTTGTTCTGGGCTAGAGGAATTGCTACTGGACCATGACTTCTGCACCATTCAAACATTCCCTAGGTCAAGGTTGTGCACATCTTATTTCCTATAGTTAATTTCTCATATTTAAAAGGTTGTCTAATACCATCCAACTCATTTACATAACTGAGACAGGCAAATCCATGACAGGACCTCAAGCTTCTTCTACCTGCCAAGTGCTCCTTCTCGGCTGTCTAATCCAATTTGATGCTTTTTGTGGAGCAGATCTGTTACTTGATATGTTCGCAGCTATTTCTACATAACCAGAAGAATGGATGTAGTGTTTACAAAAACATAATGATGAAAAGTGTAGAAGTCTTTTAAAAGGATGCAAATCAGGAAGAATAGCTGACTTAAAATTAACTGCAGGAATGGACAGATAAAAATATTTACCTCTCAAATAATATTATATATTGAATTTTTAAATATCTTGGCTCTTCATTGCAAGTGTATTAAAGTTAAAACAAATCTTTTTAAATTTACCTTATGTACCCTCTGTATCGTGGTATCATCACAGATTCTATCCTTTGAGGTCCCATTAAAAATTTTAAAATGTTCTAATGGATTTCATATGAGAAAATCTAACTTTATTCTATTAGATCCAGTCAATTTAAATTCTCTCACTATTATGATGCATCTTAAAATTTTCCAGACAAACTGTAAAATTCAAATGAAGCACTGAGTGCAGAATAATTTTTAGCTAAAAATAACAGTTTGCATATCTCTTTGTTTTAAATAATTACAAATAAATAGCTATAGGTCAGTAAATTCATTTCTAAGTTTAAAAGACAATTATAACTAAAATAATATGATAAAATACAAAATTATTAAGTTTTCTATAAATTTTTAAGAATAAATGAAAAATAATAATATTTTATTCTATTAGAAAGCTGATTAACATACCTCATGTTTCCATAAGTCACTTTGCTGCTATAAAAAGTTTAGGCATATCACTTTCCTAAAGTGCCTAAGGTTCTAGAAAATTAACAATAAAGTCAAGAAACTGTTCATTTCCTTTAGCAAAATTGGCATTTTTCCATTAAATACTAGCTCCTTAAATATTCTGTAAGACTGTTTTGTGAAATAAATGTCCATTTTATGAATTACATTATTTTGTGGGTTTTTGAGTATAGGTAGAAATTTTATAGTGGGAGGAGCCACAGAAATTAACTTACATTCTTCACTTTATAGTTTGAAAAAATAAAGCATATGCAGATAATCAAAAGCCCATTATGGACAACAAAGTCTTGATCTCGCTTTAAAACAAAGTACATTTTAGAAATCAAGGCATCATTCTTATTGTCTTTAAATATGTGAGGCAAAGGATAAATCATCAGAAGAAGCCAAAATGGAAAGCTCGCTTCTGCATTTATCTCAAAAATATAACTAAACTCACTTTATAGAACCTAACTTTTCCAATACTTAGAGGTCAAGCATAAGAGTGCTCTACTGCTGAGCCATACAGCAGCTCCCCTACTTTTGAGACAAGGTCTCACTAAGTTGCCCTGGCTGGCTTTGAACTTGTAATGCTTCATCCTCAGTCTGCTGAGCAGTTGTGATTTCAGGAATACACTACTGCACCTTCTCTTTTTTATTTTCATTAAAAAAATTAGTAAAAATTTCCAGATCTGATGAACCTGATAAACAGGGCATGACAACATGTGAACCCATAATAGAGTTAGTATTTTATAAAGGAAAAGAATGGGTTATAAGGATGATTACAAATGAAGAAATATCATTTTATGTGGATTTTACAACATTATCTTCAATGCTTGATACCAGAAGTGTTTTAAATTTTGGAATTTTTTCAGATTCTTAAATATTTACTTATATATGTAATGAGTTATCTTAGGAATTAAACTCAAGCCTAGAAGGAAAATTCATTTTTGCTTTAGATATATGTTATATAAAAAGCCTGACACTAATTTTATATTTTTAGTGTGCTAGCTTTTCTTCATCCTGTCATATGATGTCAGGTGTGGAATTTTCTACTTGTGAAATGATAGTGCTTACAATTTGTGGGTTTTTGAAGAATCTTGAATTTTGGACTTTTTGAATTAGGGATGTTTAACCTGCATAGGGACGTAACAGGAAATGGAATTAATATAAAGTTTAGCTTTCAGGATCACTTTTGAACCTTAGTGAGCTGTGTAATGCTGGAAAGTTACCCAAACTTTCCGGGTCTCTCTCTCTCTCTCTCTCTCTCTCTCTCTCTCTCTCTCTCTCTCTCTCTTTTTCGTGTAGACTGTGTTATATTTATCTTCCAAATCTCAGCTTGAAGGCAGACATCTGCACCCTAGAAAGACAACCCTCACCAACTACCCCATTACCCACTCCTCATTTGAACTTCCCAGCCTTCAAAACTACAAGACATAAATATCTGTTGCTTAAGTCACTGAGTCTATGGTATGTATTCTGCTATAGCAGCACAAATGAACTAAGGCAGTCCCCCAAAACTATGCTATTCCTTCAAAATTATTTCAGCCAGAAAACTAGAGCAAGGGACATGCACAAAGGAGCCCTGGAGTTTATTCCATGAGCTGGTAACAAGAGGCTATGCCAGCTACTGTGTGCTGAAGGAGTCACTAACCGTGATTTCAGATTTTCTTTAGAAGGGTTTCTTTGATGGTAGTGCAGAGAACAGGATAGATTTAAGAAACTGTGGGCAGGACTAGCTATAGCAGTGTAGGTAAGAGGTCACCCAAGCTTGAGGCAAAGTAGTGGCAGTGGAGAGGAGAAAATGGCTGTGGAATTTATCTAAGAAGCAGTGTCAACATGACTTAGCAGGTGTGGAAGAAATTTAGAGCTTTCAGCTCCAATCTCTTCATTTTACAGATGAGGAAATTGTGGGTTAGACAGACTAATTTACTTGTTTCAGAACCTAAATTTAGCAAGTGGCAGAACTAAGCCTAAAATTATTTGAGTCTGTTAATCTCTGGCACTCTTTCTGTTATGCCAACACAGTGTGCCTTTTTACACTTCAAAATGTTTTTGAAGTGAAGGAGATACATTATCCAGTACAAATTTTCTTATTACTAAATAGATCTCTGTACACTATTTTTTCATCATACATTACCCATATTTTTGCTCATTTATGGTCAATTAACTGGTTAATTCCATCAGGTTGATTTTTTAAAATAATGTACAAGCTTATTTTAAGATTTAAACATTCTTTCCTCCTACCTCTTACTCAGTTGTAAGCACTGTGGGGTGAAATTATTGTTCTGGCTGCTACCTACATGGGATTCAGAAAGAGTAAGTGATAGAAGGCCTGCAATAGGGTTAGAAAAGTACCAGCAAGTACTCCTCTATACAGGAGCTCTAACATCTAGCAAGGACCAGGAGAGCAAGGCTAGAAGCTAGGGAGATAACTCTGCCTAGCCTAGTCGGGAATCAGTCTCCAGTTTCCCAAAGTCCCCAAAGATAGAAAACCCTAATAAAATAAAATTGTGGCTTCCATATCAAATTCTAGAATGAGAATCTCCTCCTGGGGATTTGACCCAGAGGTTCCTTCTGAAGATATCTATATTCTTCATCCATCCTCAAACCCAGCGAGCTAATGAATTGAAACAATATTTTCCTAACTCAATCCAAAATATGCCCCACAGGGGTTCCTTTAAGGCCGAAACTTTTGCTTCAGGGATAGAACTTTGCAGAAAGTTTTGCGCTGCTTCCAGCTAGATGAGGAACGGGTCGCTCTCCGTGGTCCTGAGGCCGCCTCCTTTGGTTGAGCTCAGGCTCAGTTCCTGTGCCTATGAGTCAAATCCTTCCCCCCAACCATTCATGAAGACACATCAACTACTACATTAACTGTATTCTTCGTGGATATTTCCATGATGCACCTCTACCACTGGAATAAGCTCCTTGAGGCTAGGAACAGCATTCTCTACTCATCTTCACACCCAATGAACAAAAGACGGGATGAAGTAGCCACTTAATAAATAAAGAAATAAATGCCTAACCATACCTGTGACTATGCTATTTCATGATCTGCTGTATCTCTTCTGCTAAGCTACACCAAACATAGGGAAAGAAAATTTCAGAAAATTTTGAGTTGCTAATATCTTTGTAGGCAGAGATTATGATAATATGTGAAGAAGTATGCAGAAAATTCCAGATAGAAGGAAGAGCTGAGCAAAGACCCACAGTAACAACAAGAAGATAAGTTTACAGTGCAATAAACACTGACAGTAAGAAGAGTATGAAGAGGAAGTTGTCAATAAGCCTTGCCTGAAAACAGAGAAGACTGACTGCTACTCCTAGGCTGAGAATGAGAACTTTACATTGCACTGAGAGACTGACAGGATGAAGGTGACACTTAAGGGAAGAGTGTGCTGTAGGTAGAGAATGAAAGAATAAACAGTATTTTAAAAGACACTTGGGTAATGAATAGGAAGATCTCCCTAGGCTTGTATTTTGGGACAAAGTGCACAGAAATTTAGAAGTGGTATGGAAAATCGGGGGTGGGGGCAAGAAATGTGTCAACTAGAAGGATAGGAGCCATGAACTGGCAAAGTAGACTGGGAAGGTTCTGTTCTGTTTGGACTGTGTGAAATCTCCACACACAGAGACCTAAGAAGAAGTTACATTATTTCTTAAGAAATTTCACAATTGCCCTCATGAGTAACTGAATGTGATTCTAGCCTCAACATCTGAAGAAGGCACTGGCCTGCCAGGTTTTAGGTTGCATGATATCAGATTTCTGTCCCTATGACAAAAGACCTGAGGAGACCAAACTAAAAGAAGGAAAGGGCTGGAGATTTAGCTCAGTGATTTCAGCACTTGCTTTGCAAGTGCAAGTACCCGTGTTCAATCCCCAGTAACCACATACAACAATGCCAGGTGTGGTGACTCATGCCTACCAGCAATCAGTACCACATACCATAATGCCAAGTGTGGTGGCTCATGCCTGTAATCCCAGCACTTAGGAAGCAGACCAGGAGGAGTTTGCTGAGTTTGAGGCTGAATTCAGGATCAGCCTGAACTACAAAGTGAGACCCTGTCTCAAAAATACTAAAAAAAAGAGCGAGGAAGAGGAGGAGGAGAAGGAGGAGGAGGAGAAGGAGGAGGAGGAGGAGGAGGAGGAAGAGGAAGAGGAAGAGGAGGAAGATTTGTTTTTGCTCAGTTTCAGAGTTTCCAACCATGGCTGCTTAGCCCACTGATCTGAGATTAAGGTAGAGAGAACGTCATGGGGGGAGCAGTAAAGCTGCTCATCTCATGCAGTCAGGAGGGAGAGGGGAGGTGCTAGAGTTCCCCTGCCCGCCTCAAAGGTGACTACCAGTGACCTCGCTTCCTTCCAGGAGGCCCCTCCATCACCTAGGGACCAAGTCTTCACCATGACAGACTCTGGGAGACATCCCTGATTGATACTATAGTACATAGTACGCTTGTTAATCTTATTTTCACTATTGCTCTGAGTCTCTTGACTCCTTCTATTTTGTATATCTCAGTCATTATCCTTGTTATTGTCTTTGAAACTTGTCCCGAGTACCAACAGGAATCTTTTTCTTAGTCAATAATCTCATCTATCTTTTGATCTTATTGTTACAGATAGTCGTTGAATGCCTTGGTATCTCTAGGGGATTGTGTCTAGCACCTCCACAGACACTGGAACCCAACAATACCTAGGTCCTTTATATAAAATGGTGTTGTATTCAGCACCCCCCCACATACTCTAAATCATCCCTAAATCACATGATAATTAGTAAAATGCTGTGCAAGTACTTGTCACACTATGTTGTTTAGGGAATAATGACAGGAAAAGTCTGCCCCTTTTTGTTCACTACCAATGAATTTTTTTCATACACTTAATCATGGTTGGTTGAATCTATAGGTGGGGGTGTCACAGAAGCAGAGCGCCAACTATATATCCTTTTCTTACTATTAGTGGTTGGAAACCACTTTTGCATAAACAGAAAGTACCACCCCTCAGCATAAAACACCTTTTCCCCGTGATATTTCTACTTCCTTGCACTAAGCTATAATAAGTTCCCATTTAAATTATTAAAATAGTTTCCTGGCCCATCTTCTTCTTTTCTGCCACCATACAGATTGCAGCTATTGTTAAAAACAAAGGCAGACCATACAGAGCATTCAAAATTCTCATTCCTCTTCTCACACCCTCCCTTCATTCTTTTCCCCTTTCTTGCGTCCACAATTTAGTAGCTTTGAAGTCAGAATCCTCTTCCAGTAGCATCTTTCCATTCACGTGGCTACATAAAGTAAGCTACTCGCTGATTACATGTGACTAGGATCCCAACAGGATATCCACTGCATGCAGAACTTTGTCTGTCTTGTTCTGTACCCTCCAGTATCCTGGTATAACAATGCCCAGCACAGAGTAATGCTTCATAAAAACACTTGATTTTGTGTGGAACTGAGGAGAGAGCGTTACCTTCCCTTAACAACCACAACTTATTCTGCAGGGACATGGGGCACCGAGGTCACTTAGAACAGAGAGGCTTCGTCACCGCTCTGAGGAAGACCAAAAGGCAGCCATGGTGGGAACCAACTGGACCCGAAGTCTCTTCATATACCACAGACTTTTTTTTTTTTTTTTTTTTTTTTTAGGTTTTTTTGAGACAGGCTCTCACTTTTGTGGTTCAGGCTGGCCCTGAGCTCAGCCTCAAACTCACATCATAGCAATCCTCCTGCCTCTGCTTCCCGAGTGCTGGGATTACAGGCGTGAGCCACCACGCCCAGCACTATGGTATGTGGTACTGGTTGCTGCTGGGCGTGAGTCTCCACACCCAGTATAGGTATGTGGTTACCGGGGAATCGAACCCGGGCCCTAGTGCTTGCAAGACAGGCGCCGGAACCACTGAGCTAACTCCCCGGCCCCACCACAGACTTTTTTTTTAAAAAACAGACTTTTGGATCAAATTTGAGATCAACATATGTAAGATTTCATGTTTGTTTCCCTTTTATGTGGTGCTAAGGATAGAGCCCAGGGCCTTGCGCATGTTAGGCAAATGCTCCACTATGGAATGACGTCCCCATGCCTCATTATCTTTTGACTATTCAGCAGGAGGGGTAACCCATGGAGGGACATACTAGACTTACTGCAATATACCAGCCTTAAATAATTAACTACAGATGTACTGAGATGAGAAAGTAATTGTAATTCAAAATTGTAAAGCAAATCATAATGGTTACTTTTTGTTTTCTTTTAATAAGCTAGTCACTAATATTTTTGAGGCCAAATGAAATGTTTCAAAAAAGACAATATTTGTCCTTTGCAGTTTCCAATTTTAGCATATGTGCTGCCAGAGCGAGCAATGTCCTTTTGTCCTACGTTCAGTGCAAACACTTTATGTGGACTGTACAGATCCATTCATCATCCATGCAAGGCCACTAAAGACACTCTATGGAGAGCAGGGCCAGCTGTGCTCCTGCCCTGAGAGTGCTGTTGGGCCCCAGGGACCCTCTCAGGCAGAGATGAAGAGACCACTCATTCCCTGGCTGTGAGCCTTTAGTGCTTGAGTGGTACTAACCACAAAGCCACCATTATGCAGATAACTGTTATTATTACTTTCAGGATACACAATTCTGAATTCAGAATTGACCACAGACTATTTCTGCCCGGGTCATGAAAAGCTCACAAGTTTAAGTTACCAAAATGTCCAAGTTGTGAACTTTGCTAACTCAAAACTCAAGATGCTGCATCATCCTATTGTTAAATTCGCTAGAGTCTGCCAGTCCATTAACATAATGAATTTTAATGACGCCCTGTAATATTAAAAGCAGCTGAATTACTTAATCTCTAGTGAGTGGCATACATGTAAATCTGAGTGCCGAATACTATCAAAGAGCTACTCAATGGTGCTCTGAAAAAGTCGTACAGAATTTTCTTTCAAAAGTAACACTTGATTGACTAGTACTGAAAGAATGACTTTAAAAAGTAAAAAGGAGTATTAGGTTTGCTTGAATGTCATAATGGCCACTCTGCCTGTGATACATATTTTTATATTTACAGTGCTATGAAGGAAATAAATTTTTCATATAGTAACATAGGAGTTGCTAGAAAGAATGCACATATAGAAATACTTTTATGTACTTTGTAAAACTTACTGGCAATGTTTTACTTGACAAATAAGTACCAAAAGAATGCTATTTTTAATGAAGGTCAATTTTTGTTCCTCCATAAGAGGAAAAATATTTTCTTCTACTATACACTGGGATTTAGAGCGGCTATTGATCAAATGTTAGAACTATGAGTTATCCAAAATTAGTCTTTTTTCCCCACATCCAATTTATCTACAGTAGATACAAATATCTGTACAGTGTAGATTGTTAAAAGCCGTAACAGGCCCCCATACATCAGCCAATGCCATGACCATGCTTCCAAAATAGACCCTCAGTCCATACACTTCCCCCTGAGCCTCTTGCTGCTTGTCACCATTGCCTCTGGGCCTTTACCATCCTTCCATGGCTTCTCCTTCCATGGCTTCTCTTTTGGCTTCTGACTGTCTGTTCCACATCCAGGGTCAAGTGATGTTTTCAAAATTTAAACCAGAACATACCACTGTTGCTTTGAAAAACTGTCACTGGGGGCCGGTGATTTAGCTCAGTGGTTCTGGTGCCTGTCTTGCAAGTACAAGGGCCCAGGTTCAATCTACCAGTAACCACATTCAATATTGGGCATGGAGACTCACACCCAGCAGCAATCAGTACCACATACCACAGTGCCGGACATGGCGGCTCACGCCTGTAATCCCAGCATTCGGGAGGCAGAGGCAGGAGGATTGCTGTGATGTGAGTTGGAGGCTGAGCTCAGGGCCAGCCTGAACCACAAAGAGAGACGCTGTCTCAAAAAACCTAAAACAAAACAAAACAAAAAACCAAAAAAAACCTGTCACTGGTACACTGTTTTCTTCCATGTGACATTATCTGTCCCTTGCTGCTAGAGTAAATTTGATGAAAACAAGGACTTCTTGCATCTTATTTTCAGCTATCTCTCCAGTTCCCAGAGAATATGGCAGTGTACAGTAATTATTCACTGAAAGAATGAGTGAATGGACAAACAAGTGAGTTCTTCGAGTTGTAGGCAGTTGGCCTGCAGTGGTGCTTTTGATCTTGAGCAACCAGGGGAGATCACGTTTAGTGCTGGTCAGTATCTTTACAGAATAATGACATATCCATACACTAGGATTAGAACTACTGCAAAAACCACCAAGTACCACTTTACCCTACATTTCTAATGTGTGATGATGGATTGACCATTAATTTTTAGGTTTCAGGTTCCTCCCCCAGGGTACAAGTTCCAGTATATACCCTTACCAAAGTCTAATATAAATTGGAGACTCTTCAAACTAAGTGAGAGAATTTTTTTTTTGAGACAGAGTCTCACTTTGTAGTTCAGGCTGGTTCTGAACTCACTGTGCAGCTCAGGCCAGCCTCGAACTCACAGCGATCCTCCTGCCTCTGCCTCCTAAGGGCTGGGATTACAGGCATGAGCTACCACATCCAGCACTGTGGTATATGGTACTGAGTGCTGGGCTTACAGGCACAAGTAACCACACCTGTCATTGTGGTATGTGGTACCAGGGATCGAACTCAGGACTTTGTGCTTGCTTGCAGATGTTGGAACCACTGAGCTGGTCCATGAGAGAATTATCGAAGCACAAGTTACTAAAGACAGCTTTCAATTTCAGGGTATGTTGCTGGATCAACTATCTAACTGGATAAACATGTGTAAAATAAAATGAAGCACCCTAGAAATACATTAAATGGTTCAACATTAGACAATATATTAAAGCAATTTAACACAACAAAAGAAAAATTATATGCTCATCTCATTAAGTGCAGAAGATATTCAATAAAATTCAGTACCCATTCAAGATAAACCTTTTAGAAAGCTAGCAATAGAAGAAAATTTCATCAAATATTTGGACTAAACATCACAGTTTACAATGACATTTTAGACATTGCCTTTGAAATTAAGACTAGGAAAATGTAGTCCCTCAATACCACTTCTCCTTGACAGAATACCAGAGATTCATCAGTTTTTCTTACTGGTAAGAAAAAAATTAAATGATGAAATTAAAAGTCAATCCAAGCAATATTTATGATATGATTAGCTGCAAAGAAAATTAAAATCAACCCTAAACATATAGAATTTATACAGAATTCATACAGAGCAATTTTGTTGGATGTAAGAATTAAAGAATTTTCATTTCTGTACAATAATAATCAATTAATTTAAAATGTAAATTAAAATATAACAATATAAACAGTATGCAGGAAGAAGTATAATGAAAGATCTGTACAACTATGATACAGATAATTACACAATGTTATAGAAGCATTTGGGGGTTTTGTTTGTTTTGTTTCATTTTTTGGCTACTTTTGAGGCAAGGTCTTGTTATGTGGCCCAGGCTGGTCTGAAATTCACAGTGATCCTCTTGCCTCATCCTCCCAAGTACTGAGATTATAGGCTTGCGCCACCATGCCTGGCCCTTATAGAAAGGTATTAAGCCATTGTGGTCACAGAGATAGCCCTTACTTCCAAGGTAATCTATAAATTCTGCCTAATTCTAAACAAAATCAGATTAAACCAGATCTGAGATTGTCTGAGATTTTAAAAAGAATATTCGACTTTTCCTGGCTGGGTTTCCCCACTGCTAAGGTGGCCAGTTTGAGCAGGGAAAGATGAAGCTCAGGGTCAGTAGTCAGGCTGGTAGGCTCTCCCACTCTATCCATCATTTGAAGCTCAGCCTACCAGACTGTAAAAGCTCAGAAAGAATCTTAGGGATAGTATTTTAATGCATCAGTTTTGTAAAACACAATCCCCCCAGTTTGGGGTTATATGGGGAGGGTAAGGGTTTAAAGACTTCCTGTTACTGCACCAACATTCCTTTTAAAGATTTTTCTTAGAAAATAGGGAGCTAGAACTTTTGTAACAGAAAAGGGGACTAAGTGATGGAGGGAGGAAGGAAGAGGGAGGGTTGCGAGGGGAGGGGATGAAAAAGAATTAGGACGTATTCCGTACACACACCAACACTTCGTGAGGAATGGAATTGCTCTGTCCTGCAAATATGAACTAATGAAAAATGAAAAGTGTAAAACAACTTTTCCTTTTAAAAAAATTGGGGGTGAGGCAAGAGGTGGGGAGATCCCCTCCTTAGTTTGGCAAGTCTTACAGGGACGTGCTGCCAATGCCAGGTGGGGTCTCATTACCCTGCCGTAGGATCTCCTGACCCAGAATGCATTGGGGCCTTTCTGCAAGTAGGATCTCGTGACCCAGGATGCACTGGGGCCTTTCTGCAAGCTCGCCTCTCTCATCTGAGCCAGACTTCATGTTTGTGGCTGCTTCACTGCCATTCTGGCCTGGATTCAGCTTCAGTATACGCCCTCCCTCCTGTCAAAGAACTTGTTTATTAGCAAAACACGCTGAGAACCAGTGGCCTCTGGGTATAGCAACATGACAGATGCCTGAGTTAGGAATTCTGTCTGAGGACAAAGTCGAAGGGCTTGCCACATGAGGACACCACAAAGCTCCTAGCAGCTGAAGGGCTGTAATGAGGAAATGGCATAAAAGACTCCACAAAACTGTTTAAAAATAATTCCAGGACCTGTCATGTTTTTCAGATTTGCACAGATAGGTTTATAAGCTGG
The DNA here is from genome assembly GCA_004026965.1 of Petromus typicus. Classification (NCBI taxonomy): domain Eukaryota; kingdom Metazoa; phylum Chordata; class Mammalia; order Rodentia; family Petromuridae; genus Petromus; species Petromus typicus. The sequence goes on along the minus strand of PVIR01000081.1, from coordinate 275,188 downwards.
CAACTAAGTCATCCTCCTCCCCACAGTTACATTCATTGGCTGTCCCGTTTGGTTTAGTTAAATCACATTTTTTTATTCCAGCCTTATAAGGAGATTGTAAAATATATAGGAGAAGGTGAAAGATGCTGAGATGATTTCTTCTCTGGTATTCCTCACTCCCACATCACCCTCCATTCACTCATCTAGCCATCCACTGACTTAATAAATACTTGTCCAAGTCCTGTGGATGATAAAAATAAAGCAGATATAATTCCTGCACTCAGTGGAATTTACACGCTGAAGCGAGAAATGATGTTCCCAAACTACCTGGTACACAGTAAACATTTCCCACAGCTGCAGCATCATTGGTCATAGTAAATCAAGAAGAAAGTCAAGTTGTCGTAAAAATACACAATGTATCAGGACAAGGACTGAGACAAGGTACAGAATTTGCAGAAGGAGCATTCAGACACATGAACGGAAAGTGAGAGCAGGACCACATGGAGCTGTGTGATTCAGCGGGGATTTCACTCTGCTGCTACGAGATGTGTGGGAGGGAGATGAGAAGCCTGACAGGGATGTAGCTGCTAGATTTTCAAGTCCATAAACAAGAAGGTAAGGAGTTTGAGCTACAAACAATCATTGACCCCTGAAGTTACTTTTTCCTCTTTTAAAAACTGAGGTATAATTCCACACAGAGTAGTGTGCAGTTCTTCAGGATCCTGTTCAATGAACTGTGATAAGTACCTGTACCCACGTAACTCCATTCAAGACACAGAACATTTCCGTTGCCTTAGAAAATTCTCTTTTGTCTTATTCAAATCTTTTCTCTCCCTTCCTCCCATGGAAACCAATGCTCTGAATTTGATTCCCATAGATTAGTATTTTGTTCTTACACTTTATAAAAATGTGATCATATAATACTCACTGTCTCATGTTTAGATTCTTTTACTCAACATATTTCTGGGTTTCATCTATGTGCTAAAATATTTTAAATAGGAAGATAACATGATTATATTTGTACTTGGAGTGATTAATCTATCCCGAATATGTGGAAGCTTCTGGAAATGTAGAAATAATTTCAACAGCATATTTCAGGGAATTAAGATTTGTAAAAACATACAAGGGAATTGGATTCAAAGATATTGGAGCAGGTCAGGGCTACAAAGCTTTTAAATTAATGACAAAATGAGAAGTGGGGGAAAAAACTCAGAGATCACCGTACACACACCTTCCCCAGTTAGAATCTTGGGAAACAATTGTTACTTGCATTGGGGTTAGCACCTAATTAGCCCCAAGAAAGGCTCAGACAAATACAAATTAAGGCAATTAAGGGGAAGAAATAATTAAAAACAAACACTCCTTGGTGGGAGGAAGGGAGAAAAAAAAAGATTTTAAAAATGAAAATACTTATAAAGCTTGAAAAAGTCACATGAAATGCAAAGAACTCAGAATAGCCCAGATAATCTTGAAACAGCAGAATAAAAGTGGCGGGGTTGTGGTGGTGGTGGTGGTGATGTAAGGTGGGTAGGGGAATGGGAAAAAATGAGAATTAAGTTGTGTCATATCATATACTGGTACAAAGTCTCAATGCTGAAAGTGACTGTGATGTGTATATATAATGTATCAATAAAAATATGAATTAAAAAAGTCACACAACTTCTTAGTTCAAAACTTACTATAAAGCTGCAATCATCACTCAGTATGACATTGGTGTCAAGACAGACATGTAGATCAGTGAAAAAAAATTAAAAGTCCAGAAATAAGTCCTTACATTTCTGGTTAGCTAGTTTTTCAAGAAGGGAGCCAGGGCAATTCAATGAGATATGAATAGTCCTCAACAAATAGTGACAAGTGGTTATCTGCAGTGTAAAACATTGAAGTTGGACCCTTACCCCAAACCATATGCAAAAATGAACTATAAACAGATCACATACAGATCTAAGCACAAATGCTAAATGTATAAAAGCATTTAGAAAAACTGCATTAGAGGGCCCAGGATTTAGCTCAGCGGTTCTGGTACCTGCATTGCGAGTGCAAGGGCCTGAGTTCCATCCCCAGTAACCACATACAACAATGCCAGGCATGGAGACTCACGCCCACCAGCAATCAGAACTACATACAACAGTGCTGGGAATGGTGGCTCATGCCTGTAATGCCAGCACTCAGGAGGCAGAGGCAAGAGGATTGCTGAGAGTTCAAGGCTGAGCTCAGGGCCAGCCTGAACTACAAAAGCGAGACCTTGTCTCAAAAATAAATAAATAAAACATATATGCATTAAGACACTTTCTAGATACATGTTATGGTACAGATAAAAATGTCTCCCATTGGAGGTGGGCCTGGCCAGAGGAGTGAGTCACAGGCCATGACAGGAAGGATGTGTTCCAATGCCTGGCTCTTCTCCCTCTCCGGCTTTTCCCCTACTCTGCTTCCTCGCTCCCATGGTTTAAGCATTGTTGTCCCCCACATCCTTCTACCATGATAGTTCTGTCCTGAAATCTAGCCAGCCTCGGGGCGCAACCATGAGCCAAAATAATCTTTAAAGTTATGTATGCAAATATTTTGTTTTGTTTTGGTTTCTTTGTTTGTTTTTTTGCTGCTGTTGTTGTTTTTTGAGACAGGGTTTCACTTTGTAGTTCAGGCTAGCCCTGAGCTCAGCCTCAAATTCACATCACAGCAATCCTCCTGCCTCTGCCTCCTGAGTGCTGGGATTACAGGCGTGAGCCACCACACCCGGCACTGTGGTATGTGGTACTGGTTGCTGCTTGGCATGAGTCTCCACACCCAGTATGGTATGTGGTTACTGGGGAGTTGAACCTGGACCCTTGTGCTTGCAAGAGAGGGGCTGGAACCACTGAGCTAAATCCCCGGCCTGATGGCTATGCATTTAGCTAACATTTAATTGTGTCAGTATACAAGCAGGGCTTCTCATTTTAAAGGTGAGAAAATTGAGGCTACTGAACACATTTCATTATACTAAAATATACTATACTGTACTATACTAATACTATACTATACTATACTATACTATACTATACTATATAGCATGATGATTCTTCATTGTTTCAGGTGGAAGAAGTCTGAGAGATCTTTAAGTAAACCTGGGAGAAAAAGATAAAGATGCTGCCATTTTAGATCAAAATACATTTTTATCTACATTATTTCTGTGCCCTCGAACAATTTTATCTGTAAATAAATGAGAGAAACTGTTGAAATGATTTTAAGAGACATATCATATACCTAATCCTAGATGATAAAGCAACACTGACTTGACTTCTGGCAGTTGGCTACACTGATGAGAATGGCAAGTGGAAAGTGAAAGTGGTTTTTCTGAAGTGATCATGGACATAGATGTCATGAGAGGTAAGATTAGAGTCACTCAGCAAGAAATGTACCTGCTTAGTTCCAATCAAATATACTGAGCACTATCCTTAAAAAACATACACCTTGAAAATATCATCCTGCTAAAATTCGGTAGGTTCATATTTTTAACATGTAGAAGTGAACAGTAATATTGGATATGAAGTATATACACACAGTATTTTCACTTTGAATATACTGTATACTTGATTGGTGCTTGAAGACTGTATTTGATTTATTATATGGCATTTTATAAGAAATCTGAGTGTGAAAGGCTGGTTAAACATGGAATTAATAACTGAAGCTCTATCTATAGGGCTAAAACAACCACTAATTTTTTTAAGTGCATTGCTTAGTAATAAAATTATTCAGCTGTACCACCCATGTAACTGTATAAGAGTTGTGGGCAGATATTTCATAACAGAATTAAGCTGAGTTTTAGAAATTTGCTGAAATTTTTCATAATTAACATTTCTGCAAACTTATCTCTAAATTCAATTTTCTTTTCTCTTTAAGTAAAAGAAATTCTGTTCATTTCAGATGCCCATTTTTGAATTGGTCATTAAATTTGGGTGGGATGATTTTTTTGAGCTCTTTATATATTCTAGATAGTAGCCCTTTGTCTGAGGAACAGCTGGTAAAGATTTTTTCCCACATTGTTGGTTGCCTTTTTGCTCTGTTGGTGGTTTCCTTTGCTGTGCAGAAGCTTTTTTAAAGAATGAGGTCCCATTTGTTGATTTCTTCCGCCAATTCCTGTGCTATAGAAGTTTTGTTCATGAAGTCTTTCCCTAAGCCAACGTCTTCGAGAGTTTTACCTAACCTGTTTTGCAGTAGGTTTAGAGTGTCTGTTTTAATATTTAGGTCTCTTATCCACTTTGATTTTAGCTTGGTACAGAGTGAAAGAGTTAGATCTAGTTTTAGTCTTTGGCAAGTTAAAGCCCAGTTTTTCCAGCACTATTTGTTAAAGAGGCTATCTTTCCTCCATTGAGGATTTTTGGCTCCTTTGTCAAAGATGAGGTGGCTTAGTATATCTGGAGTAGTTTCTGGATCTTCTAGTCTACTCCATTGATCCTCAGGTCTGTTACTTTGCCAGTACCACACAGTTTTTATCACGGTGGCTTTATAGTGTAGTTTCAGGTTCGGAGTTGTAATACCCACCACCATGTCTCTGTTGCTTAGAATTGCTTTTGCTATTCTAGGTCTTTTGTAGTTCCAGATGAAAGTTTGGATTTTTTTTTTTCTCTAGATCTGTGAAATATGCTGTTGGGATTTCAATTGGGATTGCAATGAATGTGTAGAGTAGTTTTAGGAGTATAGCCATTTTGACAATATTGGTTCTTCCTACCCAGGACAAGGTATGTCTTTCCATTCTTTGATATTTTCAGAGGAAGAAGTAACAGCAGCTAAGAAGCATATGAAGAAATGCTCAACATCATTAGTTATTCGAGAGATGCAGATTAAAACAACATTGAGATTTCATCTCACTCCACATAGAATGGCTGCCATTTCAGATTCAGCCAACGACAAATGTTGGTGAGGCTATGGAGAAGAAAGAATGCTTTTCCACTGTTGGTGGGACCATAGACTCGTACAACTCCTGTGGAGATCACTTTGGAGATTCCTCAAAAAGCTAGGATTAGAGGTCCCATTTGACCCGGCCATTGCCCTGCTAGGTATGTACACAAAAGAATTAAAAGACTCATATCACAGTGACATATGTGTGCCCATGTTTATAGCAGCCCAATTAGTGATTGCTACATCTTGGAAACAACCCAAGTGTCCATCAATTGGAGACTGGATAAAAAAACTGTGGTTCTTCTACAGAATGGAGTACTACTCTGCCATAAAAAATGATGTTTGAATCATTTCTCCTTAAATGGACATACCTTGAGGATATCCTCATAAGTGAAATAAATAGGTCACAGATATGTACATATCGCATCTTTTCTCTGGTATGAGAAAATAAAGATGTAAATGAGTCCTAGAATTGTATGTTATATATTGTGAAATAGAAAATGCTTAAAGTAAAATAGGGTGAAGGGGGAAAAATAATGAGATTATAACAAAAAAGAAAGGAAACAAATTTTATGTATATGGGGGGGCAGTAGAGTGGGTAGAGCTATGGGAAAAAATGAGAATAAATTGTGTCTTATACTGGTACAAATCCCCATTGTGGAGTGCAATCATGATGTGTATATGTAATGTACCAATAAAGATTAAAAAAAAAAAAAGAAATTCTGTTTCATTTTGTTTTTCAGTTTCTGAGACTGGGTCCTGCTATGCTGTTCAGTATGTAAGCGAGGCTGGCCTTGAACCTGTGGCAATCATCCTGTGTCAGGTTCCCAAGTGCTGGGATTACAGGTATGCACTACAACTCCTGGATAGGATATTCTTGTCATTACCCAACAGAGGCTCATGTGAAAGATCACACATCATAAGTAAAGAACTTATGAAGAGTTAAATAAAAAAACACTTTTACAAATGTAAAGTATCATATATGCTCTTATATAAAATGGCTGGAAAGGAGAAATCTAGTTTAAAATATTTATATTGCTAGAGGTTACAACAAAAATCATATATCTGTTATTCATCAATGTCAAACAATTATACATCAAAGATTCAAAGTTTAATATACTGTACAGTTTTAATTTTTGCACTCTAAGGGAAGCCTAGGTCAAAGTTTCTATCTCATTCCTCAGAGTCACTATTGCCACTTATTCACCACTATTTAGGTGGAACTTCCTTTATCCAGAATCCCTGGATAGAAATGACTAGAAATATTTCAAGTTTCAGATTTTTTAAAACATTACATATATGTAATGAGCTACTTTAGAGATGGATTCCCACTCCTAAATCAAATTCTTTAGTTTTATATACATCTTATTCACATATACAAAAAGTAATTTATACAGTATATTGAATGATTTTGTGAATGGAAGTTCTATAGTTTGAAACTTTCCCTTTGTAGCACTATGTCAGTGCTCAAAAAGTTCTCAATTTTGCAGTACAGTATTTAAGACCAGATTTTTGGATTATGGATGCTCAACTTGTATACAGTTTGACAATAACACTCTCATTCTTGAGTTCTGTGGCTTTCTTCCAGAGAAAGTGGGCTACAGAACTATTTTTATCTTCATCCTCACCAAGCCTTTGATGTTCTGCCTGGATACCACCGAGGTATATTTAGCACCAGCAACTCATGCAGCAGCCCAGAGCACATGGAATCATGCCTTCCACCCCCTCACTGCTGCTGGGTACAAAGTTTAAACCCTGAAATGTGTTCTGGGAAAAGATTAATTTCTATTCATACCCAGAAAGGACAAAAAATTTTAAAAAGTGACTTGACTTCCCAAATGAAGTTTATTAGACCTTGTCAAAAGCCATCTGACTTGCTAAGTACACACACACACACACACACACGCATGCAGACACGCACGCATGCACCCACACACGACTTCTGAAATAAACATTTTTCATGAGAAAGAGAAATGGTTCTGAAGGAACAGATGAGCAGCATGTATTTTAAACATCCCTCTGCAGATTACACTTATGTGTACATTTGGTTTGTAACAACAGTAGGCCAATAAAGGTGACCAAACATATATTTCACTTAGATGTTGCTATGGAATCCTTTCGACACTGAAAATTAAGTTTCTCCATCTGTTTGCCTGACTTTGTATTCACTGTGGTGCCAACAGCCAGCTGATCTAACAAACATGCCACTGAACAGATTCCTCATATCAGAAAAAAAAAGTGTGAAGTGGAACAAATAGCATCAGAAACCATACAATTCTGAAGAGTTTATTCTCTGAAGGGCACACTCATATTGACAAAACTGGGGGAAACTTCATTCAAAGGTATATTCTCTCATCAGCAACTGACATAAATTGCTTAGGAAATGCTGTAAATCCAAATACACAATTATTACAATCCAAAATGAGTGGGCTTAGCAAATAACGTAATCCTGATTCAGGCTATTATTTTTAAAGAAAGGAAAAGACAATATGCCATATTAAAATGACTCATATATTTTCTTTGTGAAACCAAATTAAAATCTTTTCAGTAAAAATCAGAGATTATAATATAATGAAAACAATTTTATTATATTTAATGCATTAAAAATTTTATAATTATTTCATGTTAGCAAGTCCTAGAATTTTTAAAGGCTGTAAACTTATTCCAATTATCTGAATAATTTCATATTCAGAAGTTCATAATCACTAATCATAAGCATATCTGCCCTCAAACACAAATCTCATGATGCTAATATATAATTCTTAATTATTTGTAAATTTGTAAATTTATTGAAATATCTGGAACAAATTGATGATGATCTTTTCTCAAAATTTTTATAAGTATTTTATGAAGTACAGTCCACTAAAATCTTCAAAAGCATTTTATTTTTAAAAACTAATGAAATTTTTAACTGACTTAATTAAATGTTTTTCCTAAAGAGAAATCAACAGATGCTTTCAGCTCATTACAGTCCTCCTTTTTGAATATTTTTAGTTTCCATACAGTTTTGTTATTTGTTTATCCCATATTTGTGTTTATTTTATTCCCTGGATTACATATAATTTTATTTTTTCCCTACTTTAATTGACAAAGAAATTCTATGATTAAGAATATTATTGTTCTTACCATAAGATAGTTTAAATAAATGGACTATCCATCTTTGAATTCTTCCAAATTAATTAACCTGATCTCAGAAGATAATTCATCTTCTCATTGAGAAACAGAGTCTGGCCTTGAAGTGAGAGAAGCCCATACAATGGGAGGTAGAGGCAAAAAAACACACAAAATCCCCTGAAGGTCTGCTCCAGAGGAAAGAAAATTGGGCCATTTTGCTGCTATGAGAGAAAGAAGGGAAGAGATAAACAGCCACAGTGGGCTGCTGGCAGTGAGTCAATAGAACAAGGTACTTTAAGTTGTGAAGTAGAGAACAGGTTCAGCCAAACTCTGTTCCCAAGTCCACCCAGGGCCCTGACTAAAAAGGGCGGAGATACTCACTCTACTCCATGATCAGAGACAGGAACACAGGGCCTGGCCTTGTGGCAGGAAAGGAACACACACACATCCCATGAAGAGTGGACACACACAAAAGGTGACACAGCAGCTCAGAGAGCAGAACAGAGAAGATCACAGAGGGGAGACTTGGACAAGAGACATGCTGATTGAGGAAAGGCCCCAGATCTCAACCCCAGAAATCAGAAAGTCGAAGAGCAAGGGGACAGCTAAGAGAGACCCCAGTGAGAACCCAGCAGGCTACAGTAGCTGGTGAGTCAGTGTGATCACCAACTCCTACTGGCACCTGGACTTGCTGCAGAGAAAGGGTGGCTCCATCTTACAGTAGAACTAATTGTGCAGAGTTCAAATTTAAAGCAGATCTGGAAGCTAAATGCCAGCCTTGTGGCCAGAAACCAGCTTGAATCTCAGTGGACTTTAGGAGGCTCCCTGAGATTATCTGACCTGGATTTTCAGGCTATTGCTCACACTGTCTACCAGTGACACAGAGACTTTGAAATGGGCCCACCTTTTATGTTTTCCTCCCTTTTTTCTGTTTCTTTTTTTTTTCCTTTTCCTCTCTTCATTTCTCTCCTTTCTTCTCCCTGCTATTGTCTTACTTTTATTTTCTTTCTATTATTTTCATTCTTATAAGATGGTGAATACAGTTTCAAGTTGCCCTGTTGCTCTTGGTTTGCTGTTTTGTATTTGTTTCTTTCATCTCTCCTTTCCTCTACTCTTTACCCATTTCCCAATGCTCATGTGATCTTCCTGAGTCCTATGGCCCTATTTCTGATCTCTCTCTCCTTTCATCTCTATCCCTCCGAGTCCTTCTAAATCTTCTCCGCAGAGGCTGATGCTGCTATATTGAAGGGCTTGTATATGGTAAACATATTTTTAGTTAGTCATTAATTTTGATATGTGGTCACAGTTCTAGTTCAAGAGATTAAAAGTGTCAGAACAGTGGCTGCCACAGTTTATTCTCTGAACCATGTTTGATAGTGATTGTATTATTTTGGTCAAGGTAACATGATTGTTCTGTTCGAGTATCTTTCCTGCTGTTCCAGAACTGAGACTGCTCAAGGCCATTACAGACTCAAAGCCCAAGACCCAACTATATCTGGAGAATGACCCAGGATGTAGCCATTCTATAAGGGCTCTAAATATTAGCAAGAGAGATAATTACAATAAGCATTTTACACGCAGGAATCTAGGAATTAAACCAAAAACATCAACAACAAAAAAACAACAAAGTTGGGAAGACACTTAAACAAGGCCCAAACCTAGAATCCCAGATCACCAAAGAGAATTTGAAGAGCAATGAGATGGAACAACGTGAAACTCAACCACCTAGACTCCCTGAACTGGAAACAAAGGAGGATCTGAAAAAAAGTGAAATCAGAAATAATCCCTCAGATTGCAACAGAAAAAGTGACAATGGTAACAGACACAGATAAATATAGAGGAGCTCAGGAACATAGAAAACAAATGGAACCCAATGAACAGATTCAAGTGGGAATCTATGAAACTAAAACTGCACTAAAAGTTTACACAGTAGAACTACTGAATGTGAGGTCAAAATTTCAGACATAGAGGACAAGATCTACAGCTGGTAGGTGATACAAAAAAGAATAACATAGGTTAACAGGAGTCAATGAAGAAACAGGAGATAGTGCACATAACATTTAAAAAAAAAAAGTTCACAGCAGTAATGGCAGAAAACTTCCCAAGCAAAGGAAAATAATTTGACATACAAATAAGTTAGGTAGGTAGTATTCCAACTAGCCATTATCAAAAAATATCCATACCTACTCATGTAATAGTCAAGACTCCAGAAACCCAACAGAAGAACAAAATGTTAAAAGCAATTAGAGAAAAGAAACAAGTCACACACAAAGGAAACCCATAAGAATTACAGTAGACTTTTCAACACAAACCCTCAAGTCACAGAGAGCCTGGAGTGAAGTATTTCAAGCCCTAAAAGAACACAGTTTCTAATCTAGATTGATGTATCATGCAAAACTATGTTTCAGAATTGACAAGAAATACAATAACTTCTATGGCAAAGAACACCTGAGAAACTTCATGAATACCAACTCCAAAAAATTCTAAACAATACCCAAATGACAATGAGGTTCACAACTCCATGAGGGCCAACATAGCGAAGCCATCAGGCAAGGGAAGAAATTAAATGGATACAGAAGAAAATTAAAAATAAAAGAACCAACTGAAAAACATCATGACAAGGATAAGTCAATACACATCAGTTATAACCATCAATGTTAATGGCCTGAATTCATCAATCAAAAGAAGCACACTGGAAGAATGGATTTAGAAGCAAGATCCAACAATATGTTGTATTCAAGAAACATACTGAATTCAAAATGAAATGCAAATTAATTAAACTATTTTCTTGCAAGTAAGTATCTGTTTGCTAGCTAATAGACCAAATCCTCCCTTTGAAGTTATTATGATTCACACATCTAGGAAACAAAAATTTTAAGAGTATAAATTTGACTGCTACCATCATTGGGAGAAAATGCTATCTGATAAAAACAATCACTTACTTGATAACTCCATATTAATGAAAAGAAGTGCTTTTTGAAAATGTTTGTTAAACTATTACTTCAGCAATCTGAAAATACTTAAAAATAAAATCATCCATTGTGTTGAGATTGCTGATCTGTGTCTGTTAAGGAATTCAAACTTGTTTTCTCCCGACTTCACTATCACTTTTCTAATAGAAAATATCTCTAGGTGCCCAACCTGATGACAACTAATATTGTTTTACAATATTAGGAATGAGCTAAACTCTTACTTTCTGTGTCATCTTAGACTCCTCATAAATGACTCAGATTCAACAGACTGAACCCAGAACCTTTGCACTAAGCTATATCCCATGAGACAGGGACTTGATAACTTGCTAAATTGCTCAAGCTGAGCTCAAAAGCTTCTCAGCCTCCCACAGTGCTGGTATTATGGATGAGAGCCATCATACCCAGCAGACGATGTTTTCATATGTGGTTTATTGTATTCTGCTCCCATAGTAAAAGTGTCATTTCCAAAAAAGTAAGCATGTACTACAAAGATAAGTCATTCTAAGGAATGATTAAATGTAAGAAAAATATTCTCAAAATTTTCTAGGACAGGGCTTAGGATTTAGCTCAGTGGTGCTGCTCCTGTCTGGCAAGTTCAAGGTTCTGAGTTCAATACTCAGTACAAAAAAAAAAAAGAAAAAAAAATTCTACGACAACAAATTAGCAATTATCAAGCTACTTTCACAAATATTAATAAAATCAAGACCTGTTCCCAGTAGCCAGATATGTAATTCATTAACCCCTATTTCCTTGGTATAATAAACATTTTTATGTGCTTCAATGTAGCAGTAAAAGCAGAATGGGTAAAAATCCAACATTTGCTGTATCTATTTCTGTACTACATCTCCCACATTAAATATACAAGTCACAGCTTCAAGACTGTAGTTAATTTTAAGCCTAGTCAAGATGTTATCATACCCACACTCCCAGGCTTAAAATATCACATCTTTCATAACTACTTCTTCGCCTCTTAAAGAATTCATATATTCTTGCCATCATATTAATGATATTTTCTAACCAGGTTCTGCATACATCTGTCACCAAAGATTCTATCTCTTTTAAGTCTGTTGGCTGTTTCTTAAGAAGGAAATCCAATTCTGGTGGATAACATTCACGCATTAAAAAACAAGCAAATCTCCTCTCTTGTTTTCTTCTAATTCATGTAGCATAAAGAGCAAACTAAGCCAGGAATTGGGGCCCTAGTCCTCTATTTTGCTTTATACAATTTGTTTGAGTAACAACCTCAGGATACACTATGGATGAAATTTGAAGCAAGAGACCTATATAGCTGCCATGTCAGCCCAATTGTTGCATTAGTTTAAATCACAGAGTGCTCACTACATGCTTCTGCTTTGTGACCTAAAATGCCCAGAGCAATCTTATAGGAGGGGAGATGAAGGGACAGAGACTGGATTCAAGCATTCCTGGATGCCAGCCTCAGGTTACCTAATAGTATTCTAATCCCTGATGACTGGGAAATCAATAGAGTTTTATCTTTCCCCAAAGAAAAATGTAAGCAATAGATACAAAGGACACATGGTCAGCCAGTGGCCACTGCAGGTGCCATGCATACAAGGGACACAGTGCACATGTATGTCTCCAGAGTGGTCCTGAGGATGATGATCTATTTTTATAGGTTCAAGAGAACTTGGTACTATAAAAGTGTGCAAGTGTTTGTGTAAAGCCAGAAGTGGTGGTATACCCTGTAATCCCAGGTCCTTGGGAGAAGGGTCACAAGTTCAAGCCTGGGCAACTTAGTCAGACCCTCCCTCAAAATATAGTTTAAAAAAACAAGACATGTAGTTATGTGGTAGAATGCTCCTGGCTTCAATCTCCAGTACCACAAAAAACCCCAAAAAACTGAGATAAATAAATATTTTGGGGGGTAAGTTGAATAATTAGTAACTATTTACTTTCATATTTCTAGGTACAAAGCCTTACAATGGCCACCATGGATATACAGTTGATGAGGATCCTTCCTTGTTCCAGAAGCTTCTTCAGCTGGAGTCAAGCACTGCTAACGTGCAGGTTCACAGATGGAATGGAGAAAGTGCTGCAACAGGAACCATGCACTTTAGAGATGCTAAGGAAAGAGCACCCCTGAGGGGTGGCAGATAAGGCTTTTAGTGCCAAGGAAACAGTCATACTAGTAAAAGTACTTGAAAGTACAATTTAAATTTGTTAACTAGTCACACTTCTTAAAACAATATGCTATTATTGTCCAAAGTAATCTATAGATTCCATGCAACCTTTTTTAAAACACCAATGAAATTTTTTAAAAATAAAATTCACATGGAATTACACATAAATAGAGAAATAAGTCTTGAGTATGGACCAGTTTCAGACATCATATTTCCTGTTTTTCAAATTTATTAAAAAGCTACAGTAATTAAAACAGTGTGGTATTGGCAGAAGACAGACATATAGATCAACTGAAGAGAAATAAATACATTTATGTCTAGTTAACTTATCTTCAACAATAGAACACAAGACAAAACAGGTCAAGAATATCTCTTCAACAATTAGTAGTGGCATATGTGGATATTTATATGACAAGAGTGAAAGTGGATCTTTATGTCATCCCATACACAAAAATAAATTCAAAATGAAACAAACACTTAAAAAATAAGAACTAAAACTGTATAACTTCTAGAAAAGCACAAAGGGAGAAATTTGAATTAATATATAGTCATGTAGTGATTCATGGGCAAGCAGGGCTGTCCTGATGGAGAAGGTAGGTACCAAAAGCAAAGGCAACAAAAACAAAATTAAGAAGTAGGACTATATTATATTAACAAGCTCCTTCACAGCAAGGAAAATAATGAACAGAGTGAAAGGCAACCTATATATACATGGAAATATTTGCAAGCTACAGAGCTGATAAGGAGTTAATCTTGAAAATATGTAAGTACCTTCTGCAACTCAATAGCAAAAAAAAAAAAAAAAGCCCTAATTATCTGATTTTAAAATGGGTCAAGAACTTGAACAATATTTTTCAAAGAAAATTAAAAAACACTAAATAAGAATATGAAAAAATACTCAACATTGCTCGTCATCAAGGGAATGCAGATCAAGACTACAGTGAGATATCATAAACTACTACAAACACTGATGCCACCAATAAAAACAGTGTTGGCAAGGATATGGGGAAATTGGAGCTTCTGCACCCTGTGCCAGGAATATGAAATGCTAAAGCCACTACTGGAAACAGTCGGGTGGTTCCTCAAATAGTTAAAGATAGAACTACCATATGATCCAGCAAACCTATTTCTGGGTATTTATTCAAAAAGACTAAAATTAGGATCTTAAAGTAACGTTAACCCTCCTGTTAGTTGCAGCACTGTCTATAATACCCAAGATACAGAAAAAATAAAAGTGTCCACTGACAGACAAATAGGTAAAGAAAATGTGGCACAGACTTAGTACCCTTTATCTAAATGTTGGGACCAGAAGTATTCCTGATTTAAGATCTTAGAGATGTGATCCAAGATATCTTGGGGATGTGACTCAGGTCTAATCTATTTACATTTCATGTATATCTATGCAAATAGTCTGAAAATGATTTTATGCTATGTCTTTAGTGTCTCTGCACTTTTATTTTGACTTGTGACAGGAAGTCAGGTGTGGAATTTTACACTTGTGGCATAGAGTCAAAACTCAAAGTTTTGAATTTTGAAGTATTTTGGATTTTCACATAAGGAATGCTCAACCTAGATATGTATAGTAGAACATTTTTCAGTCTTTCAAAAGGCAAAACTGCTGCTATAGATGACTACATGGATGAACCTCGAGGACACTATGCTAATTGACATAAACCAGTTATAGAAACAAATACTACATGATTCCACTTATAGGAACAAAAAATAGAACTGCCTAGGGATGAGATGGAGGAAAATGGGGAATTACTAGTAAATGGGAATTAAGTTCTAGATCACAAGATTAGTAAGTTCTAGAGATCTGTTGTATGGAGCTGTCCTTGTAGTCAACAATACTGTATTCTACACTTCAAGATCTGTTAAAAGAGTACCTCTCTCATTAATCACACAGGCTGATACTAAAGCACAAAGCCAGTATGGCAGAAAATGACCAAAAATATCAGCTGTTACAGCTTGTGGCTAGATGCCCTCCTAAACCTACATGTAGTCACACGTGGTGCTTTTCCAGAGATGGCTGGATCTAGAGTATGTGACTCTGGTGCAGGGCTGGGATTAAAGGTAGGTGATAACTAAATCAGTAATGCAGTAGATTCAGTATATCATTAAGGCACAACCTTAATTTTGGTAGCCTGGATATAATGCCTGGCACAGAAAGAGACTTGTCTTGTCCCTTGATTGCTTTGCTACCCTCTGCCTGCTGTGAACTATTTCTTCTCTGTGATACACATCTGTCATGCCATCCTGTATTGGAGCCAGCTGATTATGGACTGAAAATTCTAGAAACTGTGAGCTAAATAAAACTTTCCTTCTTTAACTTTGGGTCTTGGGTATTTTATCTCAGTAATGAGAAAAGTAACTAAGACAGTTGTGGCTGCCAGCATGCCAGTATTGTACTGCCAAATCTTTACTAGGTGGGCAGAGAAGCCACTGAGTGTGCAATGCCTCACCCTGAGGCATCACAGACTGTCCCAGATACTAGAAGTGAGAGCTGTGTATTACATACCTAAAAGTTATTTCAGTATGAAAATTGGGTGGCCATGGCCCTCTGGACTGGAAATAATGTGCCATGGCAACCATATGTATTCTAATTAGGGCAGTAATGTTAGTTCAGATTTTAAGGGAATAACGTAATTCTTTTTGCCAAACTTATTTTAAAATGTCTGTTCTGTCTATAGAGTATAAATGGATAATAATGCCAGTAGAAACAGCAAAAAAAAAAGAGAGAGAGAGGCTTCATCTAACCATTTTCAAGTAAAGCAGGGAGCCAGAACCTTGCTGTGCATAGTAGAGAAACGGAAAACCTCTTATGCCCGTAATCCAGTACCCAGTACTTAACAGCTATTCCTGAAGAGTGACCAGGTGAAGAATAAGAAAGTTCCAGTGATTAGTGACAAGAACTCTGAAACTAGAAGAAGCACTCAGTGGAACAAGCCCGGGGGAGCAATGGGCCTTTCTCCCACGAAAACATACAATGTGACAGGCCTAAGGAAAAAAAGCTCAATGTTGCTTTTTTCAGCTAATTTGGTCTGAATGAAACTTGACATTCATTAAAATTTATCACTGGGGTGCTATGAGAAGTAATTGAGAACTGATCAAAATCTAGCATATATGCTCTGTATTTTGCATCTGTTTTGGTATTCCATATCACTCCAATGACCAAGTTATCATCTTACAAGATCACAAACAAGGTACCCCAGTGTTCAATGTTGTGATATCTGGAGTAATAGGAAGATAACACTACATTATTATAATCAGTTTTCAGTTTTTAGAGAGAACAACATTCCTATAAATTTATTATAGAGTGTTCTCTTAATGAAGTTTATTTCTACTGAGTTTGCTCACATTAGAGTAGATATAAAACATATGTAGAAAGACAATGAATATGAACTGTCAAGTGACTTTTTCTGAGACCAGGTCTTGCTATCATAGCATGGGTGGCCGCCAACTCCTGGGCTCAATTGATCCTCTCATATCAGCCACCCACTTAACTGGGACTACAGGCATATACCACTGCATGGACACAAATAATATCTGAATTCGATGAATATCTATTGAACTGTGGAGGATGCATCACTAGACACTGGGGTTATAAAGATGAAACAAATCCTTTGCTCTCAAAGCAAAATAAGCTCATAAGCAAAAAGATTCCATACAGTAAATAGGTGCCTTAACAGAAGTAGAAATAAGAGCACAGAGTGGGTGTGGATAAAGTCATGATCAACAGGAAGACTGGAAGAGGTGTGTGTGGGCTCTAGAAACAAAATAAACAACAAGTTTTTCTACTCAGTGATACTCTTAGTCAGGAGAGAGCTTCTTGTTCTATGCCTATTAATTACTCAAAATGAAAACTCTGCAGCTTTAGTATAGAATACTTACTAAAAGTCAGGCCAAGGAGTGACATAGAGGCAGGAATTGAACATACTATCTGTAACATAAAATATCAGAAAGCTAGAAGGTAGGAAGTCTGTCCACTCCATCTGACCGGTCCTTTGATTCTGACTAAGGATCCAGGAGCTAGCAACACACACAAATATTCCTGAGCCGCTTCAGGGAATCGGCTACTTGAAGGCAGTGATTGTATTGCCCACATGCCGCACAATAGGAGCTCAGCATCTGATTGCTGAATAGATCAGTGAATAAGTGAACGGCTCTACACCTAACATACCATTTTATTCTCCCTCAAAATAATTTATACTCAATTCTTAAAGCATTTCAAGGGAGTATTTGTCACACTACTTCTGAGAATCAAGGCATTCTATATGATGACTCAAGTGGAAAGTTTACTGCTAACGTTAGCACATTTTCTCATTTTATGACCTCTGTGGGTTTGAATTACTCAAAATAAGGCTGCATTTAAGGATCCCAGTTTCAAAGATACTCATTAAGTCACTACTTTTCTCTATTGTAACACAAGCTCCTCCTACAAGAAAAAAGGCACAAGAGATAAAGAATGGCACAGCTGGAAAAGTGCTCAAGAAAAATTTCAAACTTTCAATCATATTATGACTTCTTGAGTCCTATGTTGATCTGCTATACAGTCAAAGCAAGAATATCAAAATTAGTTAACTCTGTGAAAACAGTATGTTTAATAGATTCCTTATTCCACTATCCTCCAATAAATCTGCCTATTGCTTTTGGTCTGGCTTCAACGTTAAACTTTCATTTTCTCAAATATTCTAAAATTTGAATCCAGTGAACCTAAAGAACTAGGCCTTGCTTCTAAACTCCCACAAGTTTTTCCTGGGAGTTATTTTAACATTGCCTAACATCTGAAAGGGCTCTGAACCCTAGTTTTCGGACCTTTGCATCCAAGGAGCAGCAAGGTGACTCCAGTTTAATCAAACAAATATTCATTCAAGATTCTAACCTTGAGAAGATTCCAGTCCCCTAAGAGAATGGAAAGACTGACTTTCAGCCACTTGGTCCCTGTCACTCGGCCCAAACTGTAAATTCTACAGGAAACTAGTCGTCCTTGGTTCTTGCACCTATTCAGTCCCATGACCATCCTAGAAGTTCTGAGTTGTCTTTGTCCCGGGAAATTGTCTTTCCTATAAGTAAGTCAAGACTGGTTTTATTATTCAAAGGATGACTGCAGGCTGGTACTCAAAGACTGAATGTAACAGGCCCTGAAGAGCTTGGATGCCTGCTCTACTGTTACTTACGAACACCGGAAGATCCATGCACCAGTAGTATGGTAAACCACATCTACCTTATTCTCTTTTCCTATGTCTCTTTCAATTGAAGATTAATTCAGTAGGCAAGATCAGTATGGAAAAGCTGGTGACAAAACCACTTCTATTTCTGTCTGCATTCTGTCTAAAACTCTAGCAAACATCAATAGCTACATAAAAGCTACTGTTGAGCAACTCTTTCCAAAATAACATGGCAAGAGAATCTCATGAGAGAAAGTTTGTGGATTTTCTTATTAACATTATTAGAGGCACTAGAAACAGACAGTGAACACAACAATCTTGATACAGAATAAAACATATCTGCACACTGTATTAGGAAAACAAAAGTAGAGCTTCAGAATATTCATAGTGAAGGAGCGAGGAGAAAAGAAAAAGCCATGTAGCACTTTCACACTTAGGAAACTAGTTTATAGTCTTGTGAATAGAAAGACATATGAAAAGAATAATTAAAAGCTGAGAATCAGTGAATCTTGCTATAAATGTCCTCAATGAAAACTCAATGAATTTCCTTTGGGAAGTTACTAAAGTGAGAAGATATTGTACCAGGAAGGATGGGGAAGACCAAGTTAAGAAAATGGAGATCATATTTTGGAAAGTAAAGCATTCCCATGAGTATCACAATGTGATCATGGTCTTTAGCCCTTTTCCTAAAGACACAATAAGCTGGAAAAGCCCTTGGATTGAACTAGATGCACAGGTGCTCCTCATAACCTCAGCACTCAAGAGGCCAAGGTAGCAGAATCCCTACATGTTCGAGGCAGCCTGGGCTTCATACTGACTTTAAAATGAAACTGAACTACCTAATGAGACCCTTCTCACAAAATAAGCAAAATGAAAAAAAAAAAAGAAAAAAAAAGCAAATCCTTGGATGAGTGACACTACTAATGCCCTCAGTCCACCCCAGACCAGGCTCTCGTCTCTAATTACTTACAAACACCAGATCAATACTGTTTCCAATATTGTTGAGAACTGACAACATTTTAAATGCTCAGAATTTCCCTTCTGATCAATATAACAGATAACATATCCTGAACTACAAATAAATGCCTCAAGATTGTACACAATACTTAAAAGACATGCTTATGGAAAAAAAACCCTTAAGTGGGCCAGGGATTTAGCTCAGTGATTCTGGTACCTGCCTCACAATGACAAGGTAATGAGTTTGATCCCTGAAAGCATAAATTTAAAAAAACCCATTAAGCTATAAGCAATCAAAAGGGAAATGCCAGATGATAACAGTAAAAGGAAATACTGATCCCACAGAAAGTGATGTTGGAAGTGGAACCAATAGTCACCTTAAGGCATTTTTTACATTGCTAACCCCTACAGATTTTGGTCTGAACCTCTGGTAAGGTGAGTATGGGGAAGTGGTACAGAAAGGAAACTCTCTGACATCTGTCGAGAGAGAAGTCAGGATGGGGCAGCTCCATGAATCCTGGATCCCCACGGCCAGGTCCTTGCTGAGGGAGGGAGGAAGTTCACTCTACAACAGGAGCATAAAGAAACTGTGTCTCTTGACTTTGAAATAGAACAGAGGATAAAATTACCTTCTTGATAATCTGTGACCAGAAGTCACGTCCCCCATTGGGTTTTAGGTTCATACATAGTCTACATGGCTCTCTCCTTACCTTCTCCAAAATCAGTCAACAAAATAATTTAAAACAATGCTTTTTCCCCTTCAAACAAATGTAAATCCTCTATGGCAAAATAAACTCTCCATCCAGACCTAAAGTAATACTTTATAATTTTTTAAATGTAAATTACATTTTAAAAATCCAGGCACTATAAATGACAGCAGAACACACTGCACAGACCTAATACCACATGCAGTAGAATTACTGCAATCAAAACAGAAATTATATGCTACTAAAAAAATTACTGAGAAATTGAATACATAAGGCAAGAAACCATGAAACTATGAAGAAATGAAGCAGATATGAAAAATACCAAGAGAACTTTCTAAAAACAACAACATGACTGCAATTTTTAAAAAACATATTTAACAATTTAGCTGATAGGACAAAGGTAGAAAGAGTGGCCTAGAGATAAAGGAATTACCAGCCTGCAAAAGAGATTCCCCAGCACTTGGGAGGCTGAGCCGGGAGGATCATTATGGTTTCAATGACATTTTGGGCTCCGTAGCCTGAACTACACAGCAAAACCCTATCTCAAAACAACAACAACAAAGAAGAACAAATAAAACAAGAGATTCCCCAACATGCTGCTGCCAAGTACAATTTAATGGAAGGAATATCTATTTTAAAACAAAAAGGATTAAGAGCCATACAGGATAAAAGCAAAGGAACTCCATATATGATAGGACCTCCAGAAAGAGATAACAGTGAAGACGAGGGAGTAATAACATATGAAGAAATAATACCTGAATTTTTCAGAATGGATGAAACAGACATATAAAAATTCTGAAATTTCAGAATTCCAAAGACAAAGAGAAAAATCTCCCATAGCCAGACAAGCCAGTATAGTGAACAAGAAGGAAATGTAAAAAAGGAGGGATGAAAGAAGGAAGAGAAAATGGAAGGAAGGGGTAGTACAAAAGAGAAAGGAGAGAGAAGGGAGGGGGTAGGGGAAAAGCTGAGACCAGCAAGGAGAAGGTCTGACTTTCCTAAACAACCTGAGGGTCTGTGAGGTTCAGCCCACCTGAAATTCTGATGCTCTGAAAGGGTACCTGACCTCAGGACTGCTAACTGCTCTTTACTGAACAAATTAAAATCCTCCTTGGGGTAAACCTCAGGACTCCCAGATACTTAGCTCTGTCTGTCACAAGCTCCTAAGCAAAATTTCCAAATACCAAGATGAACACACGACCATGAAGGGAAAGCAACAGAATACAACAGATCCAGATGCTTGGGGACTTTGGGTGTTAAAACTGTCAGATATGAATGCAAATTATTATGTCTGAAGTGGTTAAAAACAATAAATATGATTTTAAAAATCACAAAGGAACGTAATGGAGTATTATTAAGCTTTATAAAGGAAAGAAATTCTAGCACAAGCTACAAGACACATAGGCCTTGATTATGCCAAGTGTAAATAGCCAGTCGCAAAAAAGATAAACACTTTGATTCCACTAGTAAGAGGTACCCAGAGCAGTAAATTCACAGGGCCTGAAGGGAGACCTGGGCAGGTGCTCAAAGGTGTGGGGAGTTAAAGGATATAATGCTTCACTTTTGCAAGATAAAAAGCTTTGGAGACTGGCTGCATAACAATGTGAATGTGAGGTGAGGTCAAAATATTCGATGAATGTTTACATTTTTAAAAATCTATCACAGTAAAAGACATATTGCCACTAATACTCCTCAAAATACTCTCCCTCACTTTGACCATACATATCTCATCATTCTTGCCATTTTTGAAACAGTCCTAAAAGTCCTGTTTTGTGAGAGTGTGATTTTAAACACATACTGTAGTGAACGCTGCCGAGTACCACACAGTGGAAGAGTAGGGTCCTAAAAACAGTGCAGTATGTCTTCATCCATCTTATTCACTACAAAAGCAACAACATACTTGTCTAGAAAAGCAAAAATTAAATTCCATCCAGACTTTTCATCATCCAGACTTTTCATAACTGAAGTAAAGCCTGACATCCAGACTTCATCAGTGAAGAATCCATACACCAGCACAATCATCCTGCAAAACAGTTCACCGAGATCCAGCAAAGCTGATACCAGGTGCCCGTCAGGAAGAGCAGCATGACAGACTTCAACACATGCAACAAGACGGGGACAAGAAAAATCTCTAGTGGCATCTCTTGTAACCATTCAAAACTTACACAAAACAAACCTAAAGGATACAAAATGGTGATACATATATATATATATATATATATATATGAACATATATATATGTTATGCATTATATATGTTTATATATATGTTTATATCTTTTTTGCGACTGGCTATTTACACTTGGCATAATCAAGGCCTATGTGTCTTGTAGCTTGTGCTAGAATTTCTTTCCTTTATAAAGCTTAATAATACTCCATTACATTCCTTTGTGATTTTTAAAATTATATTTATTGTTTTTAACCACTTCAGACATAATAATTTGCATTCGTATCTGACATATATATATATATAACATATATAACATATATATATATATATATATGTATATATATATATATATATGAATGCGACTGGCTATTTACACTTGGCATAATCAAGGCCTATGTGTCTTGTAGCTTGTGCTAGAATTTCTTTCCTTTATAAAGCTTAATAATACTCCATTACGTTCCTTTGTGATTTTTAAAATTATATTTATTGTTTTTAACCACTTCAGACATAATAATATGCATTCGTATCTGACATATATATATATATATAACATATATAACATATATATATATATATATATATATATATATATATATATATATATGAACAGAATGCTGTTAGTACGGAAAAAGTCACCTTAAACACATCTGACAAATATGATGCTAAGTAAAAATTAGTATGACATCGAGTATGTGAAGCTCGAAGTATATAAAATTACACGATAGTTTAAGAGCTGGAGGAATGGAAGGGATATGATCAAGGAATAAAATGAAGCTGGTGGCCATGGGGCACACATCTGTAATCCCAGAACTCACACCTGGAGGTCAGCCTAGGATGTTCAGAGAGAGTTCAAGGCCAGACTGGATTACATAGTGAGATCTTGTCTTAAAAAAAGAGAAGGAAAATAACTCTATTTCCTGAGTCTTGGATGTCTCATTTTAATCTTTTTTACCTTACATATATATTCATTTTAAACATAATATCTAACACTGTACTATTTAATTCTAGCAATAATCCTATGAATTATGATTTATGTTTGTACATAGGGAACTTAGGCAATAAAAAATTAAGTAATTTGCCGTAGTTTCCAGCTTGGCAAACAGCTGACTCAAGACCAGAATCGAAGCAATCTGTTTCCACAGTAAGTTATCCTGAGTACCAGACTATACTTCCTCCTTTTTTGTGCATATATAAGGTTCCATTTTAAAAATAAAAAGAAAGAATTGAAAAAAAGAAAAATATTTAAAATTAATACCCCAAGGATGTGATCAAATTGTTTTTGCAAAAAGATAAATGTGTGTATCTATGTATGTGTCAGTGTGATGAGAAAAAGGCTAATAATCATCCTGCTTGTGTTATTTTAATTAGTTATTTAATTCACATTTTTCTTCATTTTCTAAATTGTTTGCAATGAACATATATTACTTTAATACTCAGGGAGAAAAATCAATACTATTTAAAAATATTCTTGCCCTTAGCTTTTCCTTTTTTTTTAAATTGCACATTCTAATCACTTGGTAAATTGCAGAGGAAGTCTAATTACATCTTGCCTTGGAAGATGTAAGACAACCAATGGTGTTACTAGGTTTCAAAAAAGGGCTTCTGCTTTGTATCCAAAGATAAACAGTGCTTTGAATTTCAGCAAAACTTTTTCAGAGGCTGCAGACTGACTTCCAGCTGATGCTTCAGGACAATCTCCTGCCATCTAAGGCAGAGGAAGAGCCTGGGACCCATTGTCTGCAGCCACCGTGCTATGCAAGGAGAGACACAGGGGGTCTTAGGCAACCATCAAGAACAGACTCACAATACAGAGGCCAGCAACTGACTAGCGAGGGCAGGAAAGCAGGCCTTAGACAGCTGGAAACATCCACAGCCCAGAAGTGGGGCGGGGAGGCTGCTGACTGAGGGGCTGAACCCGAGGGGTGCAGAGTGCATCTAATTTTGCTCTCAGGAAGAGCGGAAAGAAGCACATTTCTGGAAAGCAGAGCTGTTTGGGGGGAGGTGGGTCTTTAGAAGCAGATTGCAACAGAGTTGGCAGCTCTATCCAGTGATGAGCAATCAGCAGGGACAGAGTCAGTCAGCCGCCCTGCAGTCCATGACCAGGGCTGAGACTCAGGATTAAAAAAGCGGCCATCACAGGCATAAAATATATCAACTCTGTAAACATAATTATCTCCAACTTACTCACTATCAACTTCTGTATAACAAGCAGAAGAGCATGGTGGAACACCCACCCTCCAACAGCATCTCGTCCCCTGTCCCTCCTTCATTTACTAGCCGTGTCCCTACAGATGCTCTGGAAGTGTTCCTTCCACTCCTATCCGACCTAGTGAAGTCACCTATAACAACACACACACACACACACACACACACACACACACACACACACACACACACATTGCCTATGCCTTCTCAGAATGATGAAGCCTAGGAAAATAGCCTTGTCTGGCTCAGGATACAAAATAAAGATTAATAACCCAAATATATTGAAGTGAGAACTAGGAGTTATTTTTTCACTTCAGATTTCATTGTAAAACAACAAATTACAAAACAGCAGGTGAAAAAGAAACTGCAAATGAATATTTATGAAGATGGCTAACCGAAATAAAGACAAAAGCTGCCTTTTTTTGCCATATTAAAAGTGAAATAAAACAAGACTCAGATCTGGCAATGGGAAAGCCGAAATGAAAATTCCATTCCTGGGATGAAGACAGTGTCGGAAGTGTGCTGTGATGTATCCGCAGACCCCAGGACACACACAGCCCAGAGCAGAGAACACAGTCACCCACACCGGATTGGAGTTTCCAAGGACAGTCGTCTGGCTACAAGATCCTGGGTGGCACCTCACAACTCTGCTGCAGTGACTCAGCCCAGAATATGGGGCAGTCACCTGCTCACAGGCTGGGAAGCAGCAGGCCAGAAAGAGCAAAGGCCTAAGAATGGAAGGAAAGAATTTCAAGTAGTGCTCAGATCAGTACTGTACAGAATCAGGAACAGCTCTCTCCACTTGTAGTCTCCTCTTCTTGCCTCACATCTCTTTCTCTTTTCTATTTCACATTTTCTATGTCCTATACACATACTATATTAATATGATGCTAAATAAAACATTAAAACTCTGACAGCAGAAAGAAAACAGAAGAGAGGACCAGGGATTTGGCTCAGTGCTTCTGCTGTCTGCCTGGCAAGTGCAAGATCCTGAGTTCGATTCCCCCATACCACACACCACAATGCTGGTTGTGGTGGCTCACACCTGTTATCCTAGCATTCAGGAGGCAGAGGCAGGAGGATTTCTGTGAGTTTGAGGCTCACCTGGGTTACATAGTGAGTTCAGGGCCAGCCTGAATTACAAAGCAAGACCCTGTCTCAAAAAAAAAAAAAAAAAAAAAAAAGAAGAAGAAGGAAAGAAAGAAAACAGGAGAGAATAAGGTGAAAAACTAAAAACATATATTTACTATTGAAGTGAATACTGCCATTTCTGAAGAGTCATGTGAATAATAATCTATCTGTCCTCTAAATGAACAAACACTACTGGTGGTTCTATGTCTTCTATCATCTTTTAATCCTCAATATTTCCTTATAGATATCATTTTACCAATCATGTTAAAAGATATGATCGCTTCAGGATAGATCTTATCTAAAACAAACAGCACTAATACTTGTACTATTGATTGTGAAAAAATTCTATTATATTTTTCCTTTTAAATGAGAACAATAAAATATCTTTTTAAGGTATAAGGTAAGAGTAGCTATTATTTATTGTTATCTATTTCCCCATTAGGTAGAAGCTTTCAAAAAATAGCCAGAAAGTCAACAACTAGCAAAAATGGTTTAACAAGACATGAATTTGAAATAAATCCCCACGGGATAATGAACTAGCTTATATTATGGAAAAATGTGAAGAGTCATTAATTCATATTATGCTGGCTTGATATGCTATCAACTAATGCAAAAATAAACCCTCTAGTTGCCATTATCATTTTAACAGAGCAGCAAGATATTAATGAAATAGTTAGGGTTCAAAAGTTAATAATAAATCTGAAGCAAGAATAATTTTCAAAATACCCAACAACAAAAGGCAGCAGAGTGAAAATTCAACCACAGCAGAACATTATCTGATTAAACATTCGTTGTCATTGTCCTCCACCAAAAGGGCCCACAACTTGCTGATGCAAAGTCTATGACCTCAATGGTGGGACTGAATTTGCACTAAAAGTTAGTGGCTCAGCATTTCCTCACCCCTTTCTACAATCTCACATCAAAGAAGGGGTTAAAAGGTGCCACATTTGACAGCTAAATATGATTTGAGTCTGCTGGAATACTGCCCAACCAAGTGTCACCCTGGAAACTTACTCGTGGTTTCTATATTCCAGTAGAGGTTTCCCACCTAACCCTCCTCTGTCAGAATTCTCGGCTCTAACCACAGAGTAGAATAAAGGCAATCCTGAATTATATTTCAAATTAAATACTTCTAAGGGGCAACTCCAAACAGACAAAAACTTAATATATTGCATTGTTTGCATAATGGTACTTGAAATACCCAGAATCTAAAGAGAAAGCAGTCCCCTAATACTGCTGTACCCTATACTTCACTGCACCCACCATGTGTACCACTGTGGTAGCCAACACCACCAGGCCAGAAAACAGTAGTGAAAGCTGAATTTCCCTTTCACATTCCTCATTATACCCTCTTTTGTCCACAGCATGCAACAGTTTCCTGATTTTCTCACCTTGCTCACACAGTTGGTCTGCCTGGAGTAGCCAAGCAAGGCAGAGGGCAAACTTTTAGCACATTCCGTGCAGTCTCTCCACAAAGTTCTCGTCCTTTAACTCTAACATGCTATTTCCACTGCAAAACCATCAAAAGTCTTGTGTTCTGGAAACATTTCCTTGGTATATCTCTGTTGCTCTGAGAATATGAGCAAGACGAAAGGAAACACAGAGACAGAGACGCGGGGGAGGGTATTCCTTGACCTCTTGCACATAAAAGAGTGGAAACTCCTTTTGTTCCTGTAGCTTTCGGGACAAGTGAATCATGTTTTGCACAAGCTCCCTGACGACTTACTGCCCACTGGTTTCACAGCAAAGGCTGACTATTCTGTAAATTTTAGAGAAGGATTCATTGTCTTTGAGACCACCTACAACTGAGCACATATGTCGTCATTCTAAGTTACCCCAGCTCAGCACTTCCATAAACTCCTCCTCTATACATGAAGTCCACAGCAGACTGCAATGTAACTGACCAAGTTAGAAATATCATCTGCTTATAAGTATTCATTTTCAAATCACTGAAGACTGGTTTTTTTTTTAAACTGCAATTTTTATATGATTTATTCTTTTCCAAACCTTCAATACAATAGTGAAACCATTATACAGAAATAAATGACACCAAAACCAAAATCCATGTTAAAATTATTTTTTAAAATAAGCATTCATCAAATGCTCAAGTATAGAAGTACAATTTGTTTGTTGATTTTAGAGTAATAAATCAAAGCAAATGCCATCAGTGTAAACTAGCTTACTTTACTCAATTCTCTATTTTTAAAACACATAAATAACTCCACAGTTCAATAAAGACTTAAAATGAGGAAAAACAATGGCACAGTAAAAGGCCAGAATTTCAAGAAATTAGGGATCTGGTTCCAGCTGTTAGAAAGTTACTTAATTTTGTTTCAAATTAATTCTCTTTTCTATGAAAAATTAAAGTGATAGTTTAATCTTTAATGTTCATGAGAAGATAGTAATGAAATAGACTATAAGAGTAAAACAGAAGATTTTGTAATTTTCCAAAAAGTCTTCAAGGAAAAAGTCATTAAGTTAATTAAGACCACAGTAATCAAATAAAATTCACTCAAAATAGCACTATTGTTAGTACTATTTGAATTTAAAATCTTTGCCCATGGCATCCCCTCAAAGAAGGCTCTGAGTACTGAATTTCCAAAGCCCAACTTGGGTGGACTTGCTCTCAACAGTGCAGCCTCTGTTACATGGACCCTTTGCCATGTTCTGAGTGGTGGAGGGGAACACCCAGTGGGGGGAGGGCGGGCACCACCCTACTGAAGAAGGCAAGACCCTGCTCAGTCTTCCATAAGCACTGCTTAACCACTCTGAAGGCAAGGAAAGTGAAGAATGGACAAGAAACACAATTAACACCACGGAAGTACTGCATTGCAGAAAGCAAAGCACCTTTCTCAACTAATTTCTGTAAATCCAAATAAAATGGAGAACAGCACTAGTTCTTGACTCTCTAGAATTTTAGAGTTTTTAAATTATATTTTATCAAACTTGAAAAAGCTACCACCTATGTCCCTAGGATACATCCTAATTCACTATGCCAAGAAAATAAGATCAATAACTACAGACATCAATGAAACAACAAACAACATTATAGTGAAAATTGAAAGTTGTGTTGTGTTTTCTATCTAAATATATGAACAAATAATATTGAAGGTGTAAGTACAAAAACCAAGTTTATATTTTAAAAAGTATTTCAATTATTGCTTGTGTTATGGCTGGGATCTCAAATGTACCCCAGAGTCTCCTATGCTAAAGGTTCAGGACCAAGGCTGCAGGGAATCCCTCCCTCATCCCCTGGGATGAGGACCCGGTGGAGCCCAGCCCTTCCCCTCTCTGCTTCTGGGCTACCATGAGGCAAGAGGCTTTGCTCTGCTCCGTGCTTTCCACTCTGCTGCTTCTCCCTCTCTATAGACCCAAAAGTAAAGGCCAAGTATCCAGGGACTGAAGTCTTCTGCCAGAATAAGTCTTTTCTGCTTGTGAGGTGACTTTCTTGGGTATTTTATCACAACAGCGGCAAGATGCCCTACACAGTCCATAACTCCCCAGTCACTATTTCTAACCCTAGTTCCTCTGCTCACCAAACCTTACACTTCCAGCGGCCTGGTGGACATTTCTCATACGTAGTGTGTCATGTATACCTCAAAGCCCTTCCCTCCCCACAAATAAATCTGCTTCTCTGCTGAATCTATCGGCATCATCAGTCAACCCAATCAGAAGCCGAAGTATACCAAGCCCTAACATTTCCCCACTTTCCAGAAACTCCAATTCTAGCATATTCTAACTCATTGAGATTTCCCTGTCACTCTCTTCAAAGCCATTTCTACCAAATTCTAGCCATCCTATCTGTTCCCAGATCATTTCTGATTAATTCTTCCTTTCTTTCAATCTTGTTCCCTCTACTTCATTTGCTGCTTATTCCAAGGATAACACAACTAAAACGCCAGTGAAGTCCACATTAACACCTTCCAGTGCTTCTTGCCCACCACACACACACACACACACACACACACACACACGAATATAGGGTTCCACAACCTAGAGACGCTTACCATCACATGTGGGTTTCACACCCATCCCCCCACTTCTGCCAGTGGTGCCCTTTCCCATCCTACTCAGCTCTTTACCTGGCTGATTTCTAATCACCTGTCAAGAGCCATTCCAGGGCCGCCTCCTCCAAGAGCTCCTGTAGCACACACAGTCCTCCAGTCCTAGCTGTAGTGGATACCTTTGCCATCCTTTCACCTACCCTCAATATACCTGCATCATACTGCAGTTGGTTTTTCTCTGGAATTTGCAAATATTCCTTGAAGGCAAACTACTATTTTTGTTTCTGAAGAGCCTAGAAAAACTTATTGAACTGAACTGAAAATGACTGAATGGGAAAAAAATACATTGGGAGTAGAAGTGTATTTTTGGAGGATTATAAATATTTGAGAATAATACTATAGTAATTGGGGTGTTTTTTAACTTATGCTAACAATATTTCATGGTTTATAGTGTTTAGAGTTATATTATTTCACTCATAAAGCAACCTTAGAAGGCAGATATTGCGGTTGACAAGGATGCTTAATATATAAAAACTTCCTTGGGAATTCATTGATCTTTTAAGGGAGTGTGTGTGTGTGTGTGTGTGTGTGTGTGTGTGTGTGTGTGTACAAATGTGTGCATGTGTTTGAATAAGTCTTCACAGACCAAAGCTCCACTTTAAATAAATTCTTATTTGGTCAAATTTTCAGCTGATTTCCTTCATAACTGCTAAAAAGATTTCTCTCCAAAAAGAAAAACTCTCAATTGTTGATAGAGAATTTGCAGTAACCTGCTCCCTATTCACTCTTTGGAGAGTGGATTTTGAAAGCTAACTGAGACTCTTTCTAAAGATAAGAAGAGAACAAATTCAACCTCACCTTCAGAAGGTCCTCGAGGCCGAGAATCTCCCACTATTTTCCTGGTTTCTGAGGCAGTTCTTCGGTCGAAAGCAGCTTGGGTCAAAGTCTTCAGTAAACAAAGGTAAACAATTACCAAGATTTCTGAAAGGAAAAAGGAAATTTGTAACGGCAAATTGTTGTGGTGTAGTTAACTCAACTAACCTGATGTTCTCTTTTCCTACCCTACTAAAATTGAAGAGAGGAACTTAAATGAAATTCCATGATTAATTTTAACCAAATGTTATTGTACTTAAAGACATCACTAAGCCTAAGAAACTCTAAGTAATTTGTAGGCAACGGTTAATGACAAAGGGTAACATAATTCTAATTACATTTCAGTGTAAGAGACAAGACCATATTATCCTAAATAATAGGAAATAACTGTGTACACAGATCAAAAAGAAAAAAATAGGCACTTGATCTTATTCCACTGTAGTACTTCATGGGAATACATCATGTTTTACAATCACATCAACACACAGCCCATGTCTGGAAGAATCTAACACAAGCTGAAAGAACAAACAACGAAGAACTTAGTATTTGATCAGGGTTGACGATGTCAGAGAGGAACTCAGAAATGCAATTACATTCATAGGCGGCTTTGAAGGAGGCAAGAAAAGAAGGCATCTGGGAATAAAGGGCTCGCTGAACAAAGCAGCGCAGGAAGAAGTGGAAGGTTAAGGTAGAACTGCACAGAATAAAACCTTAGTTAAACAAGCCAACAAACAGAAGAGCATGCTGATTTAATACCTTACTTTTATGAGAGAGAGGAAATTCAGAGCAAGGGCTGCAGAAAAACTCTGTTAAACCAGACTTGGGGTCAGTCTGCAGTAGGTACAGACGCCAGTGTTTCACACTTGCCTCCACCACTAACAGTATGACCTTGAGCTTGACCCTGCTTGCACATTAGCAGTAGGGGCTGAGTTTTTAAAAATATCGATGGCTGGATTTGATCCAAGCCAAATAAATCCATGGCCAAGTACAACAGAATCTAGGTAGGATGGCACCCAAGCATCAGCAATTTTTCAAAAGAAAGTCAGGGAAGATGTTCTTTGATGACTCCTCCAACCTTCTTCCTTTTCTATATTTCCAGTACCTGATAATTTGTTTGTTGTAAAATAAATATAATTTATTCCTAGCACTTGGGAGGCTGAGACAGAAAGACTGCAAGTTCCAGCCAGCCTAGGAAAATTAATGAGAACATGTCTCAGAATTTAAAAATAATAATAAAATGAATAGTGTTCAAAAGTGTAAAACCTTGTAAAATAATTCCCACAGTTTTAGGTGGGAATTGAGGGTGGAGAGATACAGTCATGTAGGCCAAGTTCAAGCAAAGTAGCAAGAGCAGGAAAGAGTCCAGTCTGCAGACAACAAAACCAGGTCAAGAGTGGGGTCGATCAGATCTGCTGCAGCCAGGATGGACAGAACCAGAACACACAGCCACATCACTGCTGAAGATGACGGACTCAGTTGCCGGTGCTCTTTGCTTTCTGGGCAGAGAAAGCACAGTTTCAGGGGCCCCACCCCTACAGGACGATAAAGGTAATAACACTCGGAAGGCAAATGACTGACCACTTTGTATGAGTAGACAGTGTCCTAAGAATGGCTTTAATCCTCAGAAGAACTCTCTGAGCAGGTGTTGTGGTGCATCCTTATAATCCCAGTACTCTGGGAGGCTAAAACAAGAGGATCGAAAGCTCGAGCCCATCCTAGATTTTGTCTGAGTAAATAATGCATTTCTGATGTTTGATAGAGGGTGAATCCTTCATGAAATGATTTTCATTTTCCCCTATACACACACACACACAAACACACACATACACACACACACACACACACATTTCTCAATTAGTAGAGGTTAAATGCTAAAATTTAATTATACTACTTTGGAGAATTTAACTCAGACAGCTATGAGACAAGTCATCACTGGCTCCATCTGATATTTGAGTTTAAATCCCAGCTGAGGGGCGGGGGATTTAGCTCAAAGTTTCCAGCGTTGGCCTGGCAAACACAAGGTCCTGAGTTCGATCCCCAATACGAAGTACCACAGTGCTAGGCATGGTGACTCACAGCTGTAATCCAGCACTCGAAAGGCAGAGGCAGGATGATTGCTGTGAGTTTGAGGCTAGCCTGGGCTACATAGTGAGTTCAGGATCAGCCTGAACTACAAAGCGAGACCCTGTTTCAAAAAACTAAAATAAATAATTAAATAAAACCCACCTGAAATCCCCAGAATATCATTTATAATTGATTTGGAAGTATTCTCCCAAAACTGCTACATTCATCTTCAGTCATTTTAAAGAATTACTCTAGGGACCAGAGATTTAGCTCAGTGGTTCCAGCACCTGCCTTACAAGTGTAAGGACTCAGGTTCGATCCCCGGTGAACATATACAACAATGCCAAGAGTGGTGGTGACTCACGCCCACTGGCAATCAGTACTACATACTCCACTGTGCTGGGAGTGTTGGCTCACACCTGTAATCTCAGCACTGGAGAGGCAGAGGCAGGAGGACTGCCGAGTTCAAGGCTTGCCTGAGTTACATAGTGAGCTCAAGGTCAACCTGAACTACAAAGCAAGATCCTATCTCAAAAACTGTAAAAAAAAAAAAAAAAGAAAGAAAGAATTACTCCTATTACAGTCTGCTGCTCCATTACATTTTACATTATTTGCTTTCTTTTAGTAGCATTTTTATTGGCTATAATAAAATCTAATCTACAAATATTTCACATATGAAATATACTAAAGAAGCTAATGAAAAGCATTCTGATTTCTGACACTTTAGGCATATCCTAATTATATCATGTCAGAATTCTCTTCATGGCTCATTTTAATAATAACATAAAAAGATCGTTTTCTTATACCTCTAGAACACAAGAGTAGTAATATAAATAAAAGCACAATCTAAGGAGGTGGAAGGAGCCTGAAAGATCACTGAATCCAATCATCTATCGGCCTATGGCCCCGTCTGTGTTTGGGGAATTTTGTAAGGAACTGAATCTCTCTTCTAGTACCTGTCATTTATTAGTTTCAATGAAAGCCTTAGAGCCATGCCGTCTTTCAAATTCTGATGTAAATTTCCCAAAGCCTACTATTCAGAAAGAGGTAAGCTATGGTTTGGCAAAGGTGGCCAATGACTGGATCAGGGTGAGCCCCTCAGAAGCAGCTGGATGACGCATGGGATAACTTCATGCAAGTTTCTGGCCCAGACAACAAGACTATAAGCTCAAGGCCAACCCACACAACTTCAAAGACCATAACTAAAAACAAAATTAAAAAGAACGAAAACAAGTCTGAGGTATCCAGAGACCCGATCAAGCTGGGGCCCACATTTCCTCTTAGATCAACTTGGGAGAACTTATGATGCCCTTTTGGGGGGAATATTGTCCCACTAATCTAGATCTCCCCCTCCCCAGGAGCTTCTGAAAGGGTACATGTGGTACAAATGTCCAAGATGACTCATGATAGCCATAGCTACTAACACAGGTTTGTCCTGAAATCTTATAACCAAAGGAGTAACATTTGCAAGCACTGCTTACCTTGCTTTTATAGCTACTAAAGTGTGGTTAGTAGCTACAGTGGTAGAGCACTTCCTAGTATATCAAGTGGATACACCTTGAGACCATAATGTTAAGTGGAATGAATCAGACACAAAAGATATGATATTTATATCACACAATTTCACTTACATGAGAAACCCAAAGTATAAATCATTTAAAGAGCAAAATAAAAGACAGGTGATAGAAAACAAGGAAGTAAACCTTGTGAAGATGAGATGATATCTAGGGATGAGGAAAGAAAAGGGAGGGAAGGGAGAAGAAAGGGAAGTAAAAAGGATAAGACACAATATATACACGTACAAACTCCTCACGATGAATATATCCATTATGCATTGCAAACATGTACTAATAGAAAAAAATGTTTAAAAGAAGAAAATAAGCTACCCAGCTTGGTGGTGTTGTGCCTGCCTAGCAAGCTCAAGGTCCTATGTCTGATTCTTGATATTGAAAAAAAAAAAGAAGATGAAAAAGTGGGTCCCTGAGGTTATCTCTCACACTGTAACAACTTCCTACTTCCACTATTTCCATGTACAAATAAGACAAAGGAGCAGTGAGCTGGGAAGTCCCTCCTCCACAGGATGTCCTAAATGAATGTCTTTGATGAGTAGTTTCTCATTTATCTCTTTGTAGTTCTTCTTATTTGAACCAAGAGAAGGTTTTCTTCCTACCTTATTAATAGCTCACCTTCTTAGATTTAGAGTCCATTATTGCAAACGGCCAAATCTTTTGCCTTCCGACATCTGGCCTTACAAAATACTTATTATGTCTCACTTTCACCACATCTACAAATTACACAAACGTACCATCTAGAATGACCTTCACACTACAAGATAATAAAGGTGATAAGAAATAGTTTGTAAATTAAATCAGTTTATTTTTGAGTCTTGGTCATTACTAGACATTAACAATTAGCAATACACCAAATTAAATGCATATTTTTCTAACAATACTAAAAGCTACATAAAGGGACACGAATGCTTTCCAAGCATTTCATTTGCTGGAAAGAGGTTTTGGCACTTACTGGTTGGAAACTGCAAAACTCAAATGAATTAGGTTTTAGTTGCAGTAGAGAATATAAAGCCATAGTTGAGATAATTAGTAATATGAACTTTGTAGTTTGAGTAATTACCTGTGCACTAGACCAAGAAGTTATGTTTGTGAAACATATTGCAAAAACAGAGCCAAGTTTGCTTCAGCCTTCCCTGAGGCAATCACAGAAATTAGCAGAAATCTGTCGTTTTAGGTCATCTGGTATACCCCTGCCAAAGTGAAATTGTTTTCCCAAGAAGATCTCAACTGCTTTGTCTAATTCATCTCTCAGTAAGCCTCATGGGAGCTCTCATTACAGTAAAAAGCCCCACACTGAAAGGCTTTTTAAGTTTCTGTGTCTGCTGTTCTGATTGTTCCCCTCTCCATCATGGTCAGGCTGTCACGTTGCTGTTTCTCTGACGGTCAGTGTGCCTCCCCAGAGCGACCCAGCCCATCCTCGCTGTTCTCACTGGAAGCTCCAGCCCCAACTCTGTGTAAAGCAGAACTGGAGAGCTTCAGGGGGACCTGATTAAGACATGTGCACTGTATATAGGATTTCACACCATCTCTGTCGATCCTACAGAGGCTTTCTCAACACACTTCTTTTTTTCTCAGCTATGTTACATTATTAAACTATTCGTTCACCAATTGCTATTGTAGACAAAGTGTAAAGATATGCAAAGACAACCAACGCTCTGCAGCTTCTGCTCAAAAACAGATGAGGTAATAAGATCACTTTGTGTTCAACAGCACTTTGGAATGTATTTTTCACAGAGGTAATTGTAGTTAACACTGAAAACTAAGTATTTTTCTAGAATTTTACAGATCAAAAAAAATAAGTTTCAATAGCATCTCAATGATTCATCATATCTAGTAAGTAGTAAAGCCAGGATTCTATATGATTTGTGATTCTCATTCCACACTATTCCCCCTAACCCATGGCAACACACTACATGCTTATAACCATTCTGGGTACTGCTGTATTCATCTGTCATTTACATTATGCTGAATATAGATGGAAATAGCTTTATGATATGGGTAGTTACTACACTCATGTAATAGATAAGAAAACTGAAGCAGAGAAGCCCTGGATTAATGTTCTCAGGATGTATGACTAGTGGGTGGCAGAAAGTGATAAACCCCATGACAGCTATGCCACCCGGAAGAAATGTGGAGGAAGTTGTTGGATTTGTTGCTAGGAAGAAAGCTAAGCAAGGTTTGGAACGTTCCCTGGCAATTCTAGAACAGTGAGACTTTTCTTCTCTTGTAAATCCTGTGAGAAGACATTGGCATCAGAGATGAGAAAAGATGGCAATTCCAAGAAAAGAAGGAAATGCTGTTTTTCCGTTTTCCCTCTGCTGTGGCTATGACATGTGGGTGGCTTGGGAGCACAGAATTTGTAGCATATGAATACTGTCTGCTGCTTTAACACTTGCTATGTATATTTTCTGATATTTAAAAATCTCTGGACAGATCACACTGGTTGATCTGAAAGAAGAGAGACAGAACCTTGGCATTTGTGGTCTGTGATGTGAAAGGGAATGCCCAGCTCATACAGACCCATGATTTGGCAGTTTGCTGGGTCACCAGCTGGAGTCTGACAACTTATGGGCCACTTGGGCATTCACACCTTGGTGCAATGTCCTGGAGGTGTTTCAGAAGGAAGAAGCCAGGAAGAAAGGAAGCACTCCAGAACCCCAAGGGACCACCATGGCCCAGATGTGGGGCTGTGAGCTTCCCAAACGATACTTCTCTTAGTCTTCACAGTAATCTCATAAGGTAGTTATTGCAACAATTTTATACATGGACATCCTGAGGTACAGAGAAGTCTAGTAACATCTCAGAGTCAGATAGCATCTTGAGGTGGGTCTGTTGGATTGTGGGCTATGGCATGCTTTATATATTTTTGGAAGTAATTCAACAAGCAAACACACAAAACCTCTGTAAGGAGGGAAAGCCACTAGATGAGAGAAAACTGTGGTTAAGACTGGAAAGATTTGTTAACTTTAGACATGAGGGATATGCAAAAAAAATTAAAAGAAGAAGAAAGAAAAAAGAAAAAACTCACAGGACATTTAGTGGAAATGTGTTTGACGAAAAAGCCAGCAACCTCTGCAAACCTTTCCATATTGTTAAATTAAGAGATACCCTCAGGTCTAACAAGTCCCCAGAGATACTGCTGTGTTCCTAGAAATTCAGAGGTGGATAGAGAACTAGCTAAAGAAAGGAATAGGTCGGCCTAGCACCAGAGAAAGATAAGAGAGTGGCTGTCCCAAATAAAGTGCAAGACACAGTGCTTGGGTAGTAGAGGAAGGAGAGAGTTGCTCCAGCCAAACACTGACAATCTCATGGAGATGTTGGCAGTGGAAAAAGGGGAGGAATAGAATGGTAACTCTAGGGCGCATCAGAGATGAAAAGTGCTTTCAGGCCAAAGGAGAACGGAGCGCTTTTGTAAGCTGAGAAGATGAATCCAATAAGGAGAAATAAAACAAAGCTGCAACTTGGCAAAAATTGAACCAAGTTAAAGCTCAGCACAGAGGGCTGGAAGGAACACATGGGATGCAGGGTATTCCTACTGAACTATGGCGCTCATCACCGAGACGTAAGCTCCTGCAGCATAATAAGGATCCCACTCATGTTGTCTTCTACATTGGAGAGAATATTATTCAGATTGGAACTTTCTGAAATGGGCAAGAACTAATATAACAGCCCATAAGTAGAAACCTGCTTATTTGCATACTGCCCAGTCTTCTTACTAAAAAAACAGTTGGAGTCAGTCAAAATGAAATGAAATGCCAACACACTTTAATAGCAATACAAATGCCTCGCAACCTCAAACTTGAGTTTAATAGAATAAACAAAACCAATTTGCTTTGATGAGTCTGGAAGAAAAAAAAAAGTAACTGAACTAGTTCCAATTTGAGCAAGGGTTTGTTTATTTTGCTTAGCTCCAGTCATTTATGCAAATCTCTCCAGAACCATTTAGTGAATGACTACTGGGTAATGCACACTAGTTTGAAGCTAGAATGTTAATGATTTTTATTTTCTTCCATCAGTGTGACAGGACTTGTTTTATACATGGTTTTATTTTTCCTTGGAGGAATTTTTATGTTAATTTTTAATAACATTTATTATTTCAGATTTAAAAAGTGTTTTTATTTTCTAAAAGATGAAAAGTACGGAAAGAAATTTTAAAAGAAATTAACATGTTTTCTTCCATCACTAGAAATAACAATTGTTAATGTTTTGGTGTATGTATTCCAAGTCTTTTATTTTCCTGTGTGATTATGTGTTGAGGCATCTTTTTGCTTTATTTCTTTTTTTATTTGTTTTGAATATTCTGTAGTCTTTTTTTTCAAAACAGAAATGGTATATTTCATCATTCACTTATTTAGCAAACTGTTCTTTTCACAATGAACAATTTCCTAAAATCATGTTAGGGTTTGTATAACAGTCCACCAAATGTTTTGTTTGTTATTTGAGACAGGGTCTCACTTTGTAGTTCACAGTGGCCCCCAACTTGCTATGTAGTCCAGCTAGCCTCAAACTCAGCAATCCTCCTGTCTTTATCTCCCGAGTGCCTGGATTACAGGCATGAGCCACAACACTGGCATTGTGGTATGTGGTGCTGAGTGCTGGGCCTACAAGTGTGAGTCACCACTCCCAGTATTGTGGAATGTGGTTGCCAGGAATCAAACTCAGCATCTTGTGCTTGCTAGGCAGATGCAGAACCACTGAGCTAAATCCTCAGCCTCACATCTATGTGTTTTATGATGCCCTAATTTTGAATGTCAATGTTACTCCATATAGCTAAATTTTTCTGTTATTTTATAAAGATGAACTATTTTACTTGCACAGTTAAAAAACAGCTAGTAAAACTGTTGTGTAACTTGATACATAGAACATTGTTCAACTACATAGTTCCATTTTCAACATCTGAATGAGTGTCAAATTTAACGGAGAGGATTTCAGGCCAGGTGCCAGACCAGAAGAACCCTTCACAAATTCCCACTCAATTCTCACCTTTTCCTGAGACAGCTCTGCCTTCACCGTTTATTTGCTTTACATTGGGAGTTTGACAAGTCATGTGCCTTCCTGATGTGAAGGACAGCTCCAAGTTACACTCTTGACCAGCCACGACTTCGTGGGCTGCACAAGTTTTCAGCCATATTGAAAGCAGCAGCCACCAAAGCAGGTTATAAAGTCACAAGTGATTTTCTCTGTCTCTATCATGGTTTCACAGGTGGCTACCTAGGTTAAAATTTATGAAGTGTGGGCTGGGGAGTCAGCTCAGTGGTTCCGGCGCCTGTCTTGCAAGCATAAGGGCCTGGGTTTGATTCCCCGGTAACCACATACCATACTGGGTGTGGAGACTCACGCCCAGCAGCAACTAGTACCACATACCACAGTGCTGGGCATGGTGGCTCACACCTGTAATCCCAGCACTCATGAGGCAGAGGCAGGAGGATTGCTGTGATGTGGGTTTGAGGCTGAGCTCAGGGCCAGCCTGAACTACAAAGCGAGACCCTGTCTCAAAAAAATCTAAAAAAAAAAAAATTATCAAATGCTCCATTTTAAATATGCTCAATCTGTTGTATGTTAATTCTACCCTGATTAAAAAGTTTAAATTCTCAGGTGTTCAAAACCTGCTACAGAATTTCTGATTTCTTTGATCTTGGGTTGGGCTTCCCAGGATGTTCCAGGGCAAAACTAAGAGCCAGTGAGCTAACACAGAATGACTCTTTTCAAATTTAAATTGATAAACTGAAGGAATTGATACTTTTAAGGGGCTGATTCTATCATTTTCAAATAAAAACAGTAACACTTTGTTTTGGAAAAAAAATATCTACCCAGCAAGGAAATTTGGAGACTCTCTTTAATGATCTTTAAGAATTCATCAGTCCAACTCGTAGGAAGGAGTCTGTTGTGTGCAGTGTGCCAGGCTAGGCAATGCTCTGATCATGCATATGTATGGAACTGACACTTCTTAAGAGCCCAACATTCTTTTAAGTGGATTTAAATGAGATTAAATTCACAATAGCTTAAATATTGGTTGATCTAGGAAAAACAATGTAGAAAATGTCAAAACGAATCTGTTATGGCCCCATTGGACCATCACCGATTCTCTAGCAGTTCCATTTAAATCCAAAAGGTTTTGCTCCATTTGCCAAACCACTGAGTTGGGCACAAGCTTTTCAGCAAAAATGTGGGAAACACTGTCCCAGAAAATTGGAAGCTTCCTGCCAGAGGGCACCATCACTAGCTTCTGACAGATGAGGCTTTGTGCCAGTGTTTTCATAGACAGATACCAAGACAGCTTCATATCCATAATAAAATGGCCAAGCCTTCTTATTAGAGAAAAATTGATATTCAATATTAGCTACATACGTCTTTACTCTGTTATTAATAAGAACCTTGAATATAATTAGTGTTGGCTTGGAGTGCAGTTTGGAACTGCACCCAGCTGGAAAGGGGCCATGGAACATAGGGTTTTATTCCTCACCAAGCTGAGCACTCTCTGAAAGGAGTTAAAAAAAAAAAAAAGAAATGGAGCCGGCCCTCTTTCAGGAAGAAACGCTTCCTTTGAGCTCACTGAAATAACTGGAGGGGGGTGAACACAGGCCTTCTCAAGACGCCTCTATGGAGAACTGCAGAATGAACCTGGATGGGTGGAGCACTCTGGGGAGGAAGAACAAGGCTGTGATGTGCTCAGAGAGCTGCTTGCAGGGAGGCAAGACCCAAATCACCTGCAAGGAGGAGCACGCTGAGGAGCATCTGCTGGCTGAGTGAGGTCCGTATAGTCTGAGGGTAGAGCCAGACAAGCTGGTGTGCGCAAAGGGTTAAAAGAAATGTAAACTTCAAGACAGGCCTGGTTTCCTGACCACTGACCACCACTACCAGTTCAGTTCAAAAGAAGCAACATTGAACTGAAATGTTTTATATCCCTGACACACTGGGGAGGAACTGGTAACTGACTTTCAATAACCACTCAATGCACTATTTACCTCTCACCTCCACTGAACGAACAGCCTGGGACTGCCTCAGGCACACTGAAAATAGGGATCTCCTTGACACTTTCTCCCCACCCTTCCCATCTGCTCTGACAGCCCCGTGCCCTTGGCAGGGCTTCCCTAGATCAGTGCCTGAGTCACTTCAACTCCCTCCTCAACCACGACACTCTCTCTGGGGTTAAACCCATCTACAGGCACCAGGCCCGAGGACAGGTCACCCCATTTTCATGCCAATCCTTGACTCAGAGGTCCAGGAACTGAGAATTTTTGGAGTTGGACACTCACTGCATACTCATACACATTTTTTTTCTGTCAGTTTGAACACTTTTCAAGGGGCCTGTGAGATTCTAATTTCAATGGTGAGAAATTCAACTTTAACAAAGTTTCTACCAGCAAAGTAAAACTCTGACATCCCATAAGTGCTATGAATACCAGGGTGTTTTTACTTAAATTTGCTAGATAAAATAATACGCATGATTTTATTTTTCATGCCAAGGATTGAACTCAGGACCTTGCACTTGCAAGGCAAGCATTAAAACCACTGAGCTAAATTCCTGGCCTTAAGCATAGATTTTTAAAGGAAACCTAGATTCTAACAATATCTCTGTCTTAATTTCTATTTCTTACTACTTAACTCTAAATAGAAATTATGCATTTCACATTGTAACTTTCTTTTGGAAAGGCTGTATATATTTGAATAATTTGATTTTCCTTCCAAATCAAGCCACATCTGGGTCTTACTTTCTTCTACCGCCTTGAGTTTATTTATAAATCATTACAAAACCATTTTAAAAACCAAAACAGATCTAAAAGAACCTGCTCAGCAGATAGAACCCTGACACTAATGACCCTCAAATCTACCTGCTTACAAAACACTAGCCAACTAAGCAGCCAACTTAGAAGTTTCTTATGAATGAATTCCATTAAAGTACAGATAGAAAAATATAAACCATATTAAGTAGATTAAATTTTGATCTGTTGGGCCGGGGATATAGCTCAGTGGTTCCGGCGCCTGTCTTGCAAGTGCAAGGACCTGGGTTCAATCCCCGGTAACCACATAACAATACTGGGTGTGGAGACTCACCCCAGCGGCAACCAGTACCACATACCAGTGCCGGGCGTGGTGGCTCACGCCTGTAATCCCAGCACTTGGGAGGCAGAGGCAGGAGGATTGCTGTG
>PVIR01000081.1:174505-233008 GCA_004026965.1 Petromus typicus | reverse complement strand
TTTTTTTTGATCTGTTTCTTAATATAAATCTAGCCACTCTTGATTATACTTAACCAATTTTTTAAATTGAAATCTTTATTGGTACATTACATATACGCATCATGACTGCACTCCATAATGGGGATTTCTTAATAAGAAACGTGCTGTTATAGTGACTTTAGTAAATTGATACACATGGAACAGGCCCTGAAAGCCATTTCCTATGAAGACCAGGACTTAATACACTTGGAGAAGAGATAAAAGTGAAACATGAGAATACTCTTTCAAACTGGTTGGATATCTAGGGGTGGCAGTCCTCGCAGTACATGAAACTCCCCGGGGCACTTTCAGAAACAGGTTGTGACTTGGGCCCCACTCCCTGGGATTTAATTGGTCCAGGGCCTTAATCAATTTTTAAAGCTCATCCAAATGCATGTTTGACGCAAACCTTCCCTGAGGTAGACTTTCCTTCAATAGAATACTAAGAACTTAGTGACAAGCAGAGTTTCCCAACCAGAGAACAGGCCTCCTCCTGAGAACCCCAGGTAGCTTTGTGGGGCCAGGAGATGCCCTGTTGATCCTCTCTGGGAACAGCAAAAAGAGGGCCCTGTGCCGTGTGGCTCTGATCTTTGACACTGATCATTCCTGTCCTATTTCTACCAGCACTTAAGGTAAGCAAAAACAAAGGCAAGTTTGTAATGTTATCCTTGCAACAAAATGCTTATACAAAATCTTTCATGTTACCCACAAACTTCTTAATCTGCACTTCTTAATCTAAAATCAGACTTTTATTCCATTGTCAACATTATTTTTAAACATTTTTTTCACAGTAATTGAATATAACTTTTAATATTCTTCAATAATACTTTGAATTACACTGAAGTAATTTTGATACCTCTTTCAATTTTCCATTAGTTTGGCCTATAAAAAGCTGTTTTAAATCAGTTATCTCTTTTTTCAATTCATAAAAAATTCCTCATCTTAAATGTTCTGTGAAATGGCATTGGTAAAGAACTACCTATGTCTTTCTTGCCACATTTTTTTCCCGTTAGCACTATCCTGAAATTATCTTCTGACTTTTTTGGGAGATGAATCTTCACTCTTACTTAATAGCTGATAATTCTTCGATATTTTTTCTCCTTAAATTTAGACAAGTAAATCAATGCAAAATTTTACATAATAAAAAGGATCTTACCTTTTCATGTCCCTAATGTAAAGTTCATTATTTTTTGTTATACTAATATGTTAAGCTAGTTTACAACTTGCATTTTCAATATGACAGCAAGTCTTAAGTTTATTTTATATTGGTACACATGAGCCCACAATTTAATAGCACACAGTATGGATGTACCTTAGTTTTTTAGCTAGGCCACTGGTAAACATTTCATTGTGGATAATATTTAAATTAAATCTGTTTCTATTATTAGAAACAAAAGTGCAATGAACAATATTGTAAATATATCTAAGTAGATCTAGCTGTCCCCAAATAAAATTTCTGGGTCAGTAACTTATTAGCATTTTAAATTTCAATTAAA
Organism: Petromus typicus; assembly: GCA_004026965.1. Taxonomy (NCBI): domain Eukaryota; kingdom Metazoa; phylum Chordata; class Mammalia; order Rodentia; family Petromuridae; genus Petromus; species Petromus typicus. Next base: position 231,494 of record PVIR01000081.1, on the reverse strand, counting down.
AAAAAAACTGACCTCCAAAATGACCATTATAATTTACAGACTCCTATGAATGTAGAAAACTGTTTCTCCATCTCCTTGGCAAGACTATTTGCCATCAATTTTAATTTTCTCAGTCTCAAAGGCAAAAAAAGATATCTTTGCTAAATATAAACAGACATTTTTTAGATTGCTCTTACATTTTAAAAAACGCTGAGCCTAAACTATCATAGCAGATGGAAAAAATCTTCCCTAAAACCTGGCATTGTGCTCGGATGTTAAGGTTCCATGACAACCCTGCAGAGAGAACTGTTTGTTCCTGACAAACGGCTTTCAAAGACTGCTCAAAACTCATTCCTCCAGGAGGTGTTCCTTGACTGACTCTATCTCATACACACACTTTTCCTTTACTCTGATCCCTCAACATGTACATATTTAGCCTGAACTGGCTTTTAAATTATCCTGTGCATCTCTCAATAATAGCAGTAATACAGATATGTAGGACAAAAATTTATTAAACATTTATTATATTATTATCCTGCTATCTTAGTTACTTTCTTGTCACTGAGAAAGAATACAATACCCATAGCCCTAGGATGAAAAGATTTATTTGGCTTACAGTTTGTAGAGGTCTCAGCCCACAGCTGGCTCCAAGGCAGATGGAAAGGCACAGGGGCATTGCAGAGGAGAAACAGCTCATGGCATGGAAGCAGGAAGTAGGAAAGGACCAAGGGCAGAAGAGGGAGATAGACTCTCAGGCCACACACCCAGTGCCCACCTCCTCCCACCAGACCACACCTCCCAACATCACACTTAGCTATAAACCCATCATGCTGAGCATCATGCCTATATGATCCAATCTCCTCCACAAGCCCCACCTATGAGTGCAGAGGCTTTGGGAGGGGGCCATTTAGATGTAAACCACAAGACCATCCAATATCAACCTACTGGGTACTGTACTGGATCCAGTGTATGTGCTTTCTCAGATTTTTCTGTGTCTTCCTACACTGTTCCACTGGCTACTTGTTAGCGTAGAGAAAGTGGCTGCTACTGCCCTTTTTCTTAATACCATGAGATGCCTCAGCCTCCCTATAGGTAATGGCTCTGGTCGACCTCTGTCACATCCACTGTGGTGGGAGCCACCACAGCTCTTCCCCCTGCTGCAATGTGTCTGTCACGGTAGAAGCTCTGACTCCTCCAACCACTTCTACATTCTCACAAAGCACTATGCTGTGGAGTACAGGAGCTGGCTTTCCCAGAGGCTAGGCAGGGCAGCTCGGTGACATAACCCGGAACTGGCAGTTTAAAACCCAAGGAAAGCCTGGTGTGGGCAGCTCATGCCTGCAATCTCAATAACACTGGAGATGGGATCCAGCCTGAAAAAATTAGTGAAAGGCTGGGGATGCACCTCAGAACAGAGACTGTAGATTCAATTCCTGTACTGCAAATAAATAAGGATGTGATGTAACTCAATGATACAGCATTCCTGTATAACATCCTCAATACTGCAAAGAAAAAAAGAAAGAAAAAGAAAAACAACAACAACAATCAGTGAGATAATCTTGACCAATGAGAGATAAGAGAGAGCTGCAAGATAAATGTCTTGCTTTTTCTTTCAGCGAAAACAGTAGCAAGCTACAATGCTTTCAATGAGTTGGCTGCAAGACAGCATGCATCACCAAGCTCCAGCTGTGTTTTCCAGAGAAGTTATGGAGAGCTTGGTGATGCACCATCTTGTACTTGTTTTACTCCCCCAGGTCCCTCTTCATGGCTGTCCCCGCATAACACCACCTTATGAAACCTTCTCCAGTGAGTTCGGTGTGAGGATCCGTTTTCTAGGCTACGCCCACTAGAACACCATTCCTACCCACATGAACACACACCACACTAGCCCTGTGTGTGTGAGAACGAGCACAGAAGGGTTCTAGAAGAAACCAGTCCTGTCTAACCATATGACCTAACTGGGAAGGTTAGAAGACCTTAGCACATGTAACAGGAAGGGAAAAAGACATGAATGAGCATAGAAAAGCTAGAATCAAGGCTACAGGGGGATGAGCTTAGTGGCTGAGGTTTGGAAAGTAGGGACCATTTTTATAGTGCTCCTGGCATAGTGTACAAAAAAATATGAAGGCATGCACAGAGGAAAGAAAAGCCATCAGATTCCTCAAAACAAACTGCAGGGGGTGGGAGGCTTTAGCAAGGCTGGGAAATGGGTACTCTCTAGAATAGTTCCCCCAGCCACAACAGCACGGCTACCGACTGGTGTGTCTAGGGGAAGGGAAACAGCCCAAAAGAAGATGGTCTTGCAGAGAAGAGGGGCTTGGGGGAGAACAGTAGGACAATCCAGGGCCCATCAGAGCTGTTGAAATGAGGCAAGCTGCCACAATGGACCGCAAGGGGAAAAGGGAGGAAACCAGGAGGCTTTGTGGTCATATATCACTCCCCTGGTTGGCTTTCACTGTCATAAAGCTGGCATTTCTCCTTCTCCATTGATCTCGTTTTTTGTGTGCTCTTGCAAACTTGTGAGGGAGGGCAGGACTCTCATTTAATAACTGTTTAAAACATCCAAGTCAGCATACACCTGATGTAATGAAAAATGGGCAAGGCAAGAAAGAAGCATGATTAAAAGATATAATAAATGCTTCTTAGTTAAGTGGTTGCCCCACATCCTAATTTGTGCTCATAAAAAGAGAATGTGGCTTCCACGTGGTTTCTTGTATGTGGCTCTCTGCCACCCCGCAATTATTTTTTATAGTGATCTTCTCTGGCTATATTTTTGCTATTCGGTTTCCTTTTCCTCTGATAGTGCTGCAGAGGTTTCAGAAACATTGGATTTTATTTCCCTACTTCAAAAGAATTTCTGTGATACAATAAGCTAGCAGCCCTCCCTCTTTACCAGTATGACTAAGATGACATTCATCTCCACTCTGCAAGAATAGAACTACAGGAGAGTTGAATGCACAATTGCTCTAAATAAAATTAAAAATGCAGTTCCAGGAATAGACACAGCAGAAAACCAATACATTTCTTTTATAGTAACACAGGGTCTATTTTAATCAGTATTTTACAGATGTTTTGAAACATTCCAGTGAAGTTGACATGGTTGACGGTGCTAGACAGAACTGTCTCACAGGAGAAAAGAAGAAAAGATTAAATCATAGGCGTGTGGCAGAGGAACCTTCCATCAGAACTACGCTTTGTCATCATTTCTGAGATCAGAGAGATGTTTCTGTGGCAGGAAGCCACATATTCTGCCCTGAAGGCAATCACGCTAGGATTTTTTTCTTTCATTTTATATATAATTACTATTTTGAGAGAGCAACAGTATCACAGAAGTCTTCTTAACTAGACTGATTAATACCCCAAGGAAGATGATGGGTTTTTATAGTATGCTTTCCAATATTTTATAATGTGCAATTCAACATTTACATGAACACCACATCCAGGTAGAGGAAGGCATTGGACTTGCTCCAACAAAGCAGAATCAAACCAATAAAAAAGGAAAGGGAGTTTGAATAAAATTTCAACCACTGTAGAGCAGTTCACACATCACATTAATTACCATTACCATTCACAATGAGAGGGTTTTCACATGGATGTTTCTAGTTGTGCTAACAGATTTATTTTCATGAATCATTAAAGGAAGTTGTGCTTCATGATGGTTCCCTCCCACTTCAGTTCCACATTGTTAATTTTCCTGACTACTCAACTGAATTATAAACACACATTCTTCCAAGAAATTCCTAGCTTAGGAACATCACTTTTGAAATGTTGCAGTTGCCACTGGCCACGTATTACACAGTTTCCTATTTTCCCTCAAAGAGTAATTGACCAAATAACTCATGGTTCTTTGTTATTCCAATATGATTAGGACCCTACAACCAGTATTTGAATAATACTGGTGCTTCTAAGCATTCATTAAACTCAAAGCCAGGAGTAATTTCTTATAATTGCTTAGGAAAAAAGAAACAATTTTCTGGTAACTGAGGTAAATAGTACAGCAATTCTATTAGAAGTTCATGTCTTAATCACTTCAAGATGTTTTTTAACTCCAGAACTTAACCTGTAGCTCTTTAGGCACAAGACAGGTGATATTGCTTGGTTCTTCACAAGTACAGAGGTGACACCTGTGTCCCTGCTTGCTCAAACCAAGTGGACATCCACTTGTTGCCCATGTTTCTGACACTAGGGCAGCCTTTAAGCTGTAGTGACCATCCAATGGCATGCAGACAAGTGGTAATGATGGTCACTGTCACATACCAGTCTACAACCCTACAGCTGCTCAGCACTGAAAGCTTCTATCAGTACCACTGGGCCTGTGGGAGCCATGCTGACTGAGCAGAGGGATGCAAGCTTGGCCCTTGGGAAACAACTCTGCCCTTCCACTAAATTTGCCAAAGCCAAACTTGCAACACCAAAAAGAAATGACTTGTAGATGATGATGACAGTTGTGATCATCTAATTCCTTAAGACCTGTGGCTGCTATAGTCTGTACTCCTTTGTCTCTCCCACAGTTCAAGATCAGGGACAAACAACATGCTAACTTATGTGCTTGAAGTAGAAATTTTCTCACTAAACAAAAGATCTCTGTGCCTCCATGAAGCACACACTATCAAAGCATACTTGGAGAAGAAAGCCAGGCCCACTCACAGAATATATGCAGATGAATATATGCAGATGAGTGTCTCCAGGGAAACCAAGGGCTGCGGAGTCCCTGGACAATTGTATTACTGAAGAGTCTGATAATACAAAAGGCAAGTGATAGCCTGGCCTGTGAAAGTAACATTGGCTGGACCCTGGCTGGGAGGAAAGAGTTTTATGGAGCAGTGTCTGGTATGTATGTCCTCACCACCATGTACTGGGTGCGTAGTTGTCACTGACCATGTTCCACCACCCTCACTCTCAAGTTGTGATGATGAGTAATGCTGAACTTGATCGACTAAAAAGTGTTCAAGATAACTGTGACATTTTAATATAACCATATAATATACAGAGATTTTTTTCTGGGTTATTTTGCAATATGGAAATTCATTTGATCATCACTATAGAGGCTTTTCAGTGTGACACAAATCACAAGCCTAAGAAAGATCATGGAAATAAAAATGCTCTACATCTGGAAACTTACTCTAAGAGTTTTTCAGAAGTGACTCTTCCCCCACACTTACTTTCAAAAAATATCTATCTCCTTGCTCCTTCAATAATGATAATAAGAAGCACTATCAAGGAATACCTATTTAATTGGTTTCACAAAAAAAATTAAGGTTATCTACCCTGGTTAGTGCTTATCACATGGATGGATTTCTTTTCATCCTTCTCCACTTCCATGCTTCATGTTTTCTTTTAAGGACTGTCCTTACCCCATAACTGTTCTTAAAAGATAACATTAGTCACTGTGTTCTGCAATATGCTTCTCTTCTGGCAGTTAATTTCCCCCGAGGTTCCTGGAGGCACTTAATCTTCATATCATCTCCAATTAGCTGCTTCTCTTCATTCTCTGTCCAGCTCACTTTCAAAATTTTCTCTTTTATATCCTCCTCCTCGTAAGATATTTCTCTTATCTCCACAAAGATACATGATTTACACTGTTTTTATTCTGTGTTGCTATCTTATTTACCTACTTACTACAGATTTTAGCTTTTAATGTCCAAACTCTAAAATAAAATAAAACTTCATGTTGCACCAAATGTCGTTCTTCCTATCTGCGCTCGCTGGTTATTCAACCTTTATTATGAATGTGGCAGTGTTCTGAGATATGTATGAAATATGATGCTGATAAATGACACATTTATAAGATGTGGAAGTGAGAGCTCTTCTGGGTGATCTCATTTCAAAGGCTCCCGTTTCCTCAAGAAAAGTATATATGTCTCCCCCACATTAACATCTAAAATTCCTCTGGCCAAGATAAAAGCTCTTTATATTGAAACTAGAAATATAGCTTAAAACAGGGCAAGTAATGACTTAAATTTGTACTAACAGTCAGTTGAATCTCAGAGAAAAAAGTAAATGTACAAAGGAGAAACTGAGACCAGGGAACACACCCCATTTTGTTTTCCATTTTTAAGAGAGAATTATCATTTGGTTCTTTAGTAGTTAAACCAACAAGACTTACTTAAATATTCCTATATGTGTTCTTTTCATCACTTGTGTGTACTTTTAACTTTCAGTATTAAGTCTACAAAAGCCTACCGTGACAGCACACATCTAGAATCTCAGCACTGTATGTGGGAGGCTGAAGCAGAAGGACTGCAAGTTGGATCCCAGCCTGAGCAACTTAGGGACTTGGCACATCCTGTCTCAAAATTTAAATAAAAACTATTTTAAAAGCTAGGGCTACAGCTCAGTATGAAGGCTGTGAGCTCAATTTCCAAACCTGCCCCTCTTCCAGTATTTTTTGTTTGGATTCTGTCAATATTTACCTACTCTATCAATCATGAACAGTATCTGCTAGGGTAGATAGGACTGAAGACATTCTGCTGTCTGGACACACACATTGAGTATATTTTTGCAGATACTGAATGACTCATGAGTGTCTCCTTTAAGCACTTTTACTTCTGAGAAGATCTTTACTCTTAAATAGGAGCCAGAAATAAGAAATGATCTTTTTTTCTGAATACCTGCAAAGCTCTTATCGGTTTATAGATTGCTGATTTTCAAATTATGTAAGTAGACGCATAGATTTGTATCTACTTTACTTCTGGCCCACAAATTTTAAGAGAACCTTGGAGTCTTACAGAGGTGGAAGAATTTCTTGCCTGTGTAGAAAGAACTGAGAATAGGGTCAAAGATTTTGCTTCACCTGCCTGGCAAGTGCAAGGTCCTGAGTTCAATTCCCAGTACAAAAAAGAAAGAAAGAAAAAGTAAGAAATGAAGACAAGTCCCTATTTCACAAAACATTTTCCTACTTCTAACAGTGCTTTTGGCTCAACTACCTACTTTCCACTTAGTGTGTGTGACTTAACTTTTCAAGTCATACATGATTTCTCTCCTCAGTAATTCCACTGATTTTCTCTCTTTCTATGTATCTTTTTATTTTGGGGGGTTTTGAGACAGAGTCTCACTATGCAGTTTAAGTTGGCCTCAAACTCAGTGATCCTGCTGCCTCAGATTCCCAAGTGCTAGAATCAGAGGTGTGCTCCTTCACACTCAGCTCTAGTTTTCTTTTTTTAGGAATTTTGCTAAATCTCCTAAAATCCAAAGTAGGAACCCAGTCACGGCTTAGTAACCTAGATGTCTCCACACTCATAGTCTTATTTTCTTTCCATTCTGTGACACAAACCCAGGGATCTCTAAAAGGTATCTTTCAGAATCGTGGGGGGAGGGTGGGAGTGAAATATCCATGGTAAATATTTATTTCATATAGTAAGAGCATGTAATAGAAAGAGAAATACCTATCAAGTAAAAGCTAATGAAAACTACACCTGTAATATAGTGTAAGGCCTAACTCCATTCTTCTGCACATTCAAAATAGCATAGATGGAAAAGCAACCTTATACAGCCAGTTAAGTGTTCATTATGCCTCTTTATGAGTTTGACATTACAGCAGATGTTGAGAAAAAAAAACTCTGCACAAAACAATATAAAAGTGCAATAATCTTGAGTTAGATGCAATGGAATAGGCTGAAGCATTATGTGATAATTTGGTTGGGTTAGACATTACCATAATGTGGTTGACCTAGTAACACTCACCTTTGATGTGTCCTATAAAGGTACTGTCTTTGATATCATGTCATTTATGAAAATTTACATGTCTCACAATCATACTTAAGCATTTATAAATTATTCCATAGCATAAAGCATTGTGATTTTAAAGAGTTTGAAAATAAATACTGTCAAACATTGTAATAGAATTTTTAACACTGTGAGCAAAAATTCATTTCCAACAACAACAAAAACTGTGTCAAAAGTTTCCAATGAGAATCTTTCTAAACTATGACAGCATGGAGAAAGTGGGAAATATAAAGAACACAATTTTGCTTTCATCTGCCTGGTAAATTTTAAAACCTTCACAGATTATATTGAGTAAAGAAAGAAAGAACATGCCTATGGAAACACACATTTGCCTTAATTTATGAAAAGAACACACTTATTAGAAAAAATAAACCTCCCTGAATAAGAAATATAATGAAAACCTACAAATAAAATTCAGTGAACATATTCTGTAGAAAGAAAATATTCATGAAGCACTATCATCAGCACTACTATTTTCTTGTTAGTAACAACATTATCTGAAGGAAACGAGCATAATGCAAATATAGATATAATGTGACCTCAGTTCTTTTTGTTGGTTAAATAAAAGAAGTAGGGAATATTTTCCTTGCACTCCATACAGGGGCCTGAAGTTACTCAACTCTCAACTCAAGGAAAATCAATAGGGTAATAACCTCTGCCAGAGAAGATCACTCTGCTTTTCAATCATCTTCTTTTTCTGACCAAACTGCACAGCTTACCTCAAGAACACTGTGGTTTAGCTATTATTAGGATCTTAGGAATGTACAGAGTCTTCTGACCTGTCCTGGGGAGATTAATGACCTATTTAATCACTTTCTACCTGAAAGATTTAACTGACAGATACAAGAAGGCACATTTATGACATGCTGGAGAGGACCAGTAGGACAATCAGATCTCTGCAAAGTAGATTTCACCCTTTGCTAGAGCAACATGACATTTCATAAATAATACCTCCTATGGGAGCTTCTGCACAAATGGTGAGGTCAGAGCCTGTTTCTCTCTCCTCCTGGACTTCTTTTCTGAGCTACAGTACCAGTCTAGAGCCTTCAAATTGTATATTCCACCTTGCAAATGTTTCAAATAAATTACCTCCCAATTTGATGCCCAATGTTGTGCTACTGAAAGTTATGAGTCCTGTATGCCAATTCCTACAGTCAGCATTTTTCATACACTATCTCATTAACAGCTTGAAGAATAGCAATACTGTCACTTTCACATACTGAGAAAACAAGTGTCCCAGAAATTAAGTAACATCATCAGGTCCTCAAGTAAGTGGCTCAGCTGAGGGTCTAGGTGAGGTTTCTAAACTTCTGGGCCAGCCTCTTCTGTGCCTGTGAAACTTTTCAAACATACTAAGAAATGGAGAGTATAAAACATACCACCTAGTTTGGGACAAAGATACTTAATTTGAAAGATAAAAATCATTCTTAACACAAAAGTACATTTTAAAGTAGAAGGGAGTTACTAAATCCAAAAGACAATGGCATTAGGACACAAGTACAGCCCCATAAAGAAGGGCCTTAGTAAGAGCTCACTGAACTTGTCCTGGTTTAGACTGGAGGGCTCCCCAAAGTCTCCTGTCCTCAGAAGGGAGTTTTGGGAAAGTGACCAGATCAGGATGCTTTATTCATCAGGAGATCAATGCATTGTTGGGGAGTGCTGGTTCGATGAGGTGGGTCCCTGAGGTGTGACCCGGACGGTATATCCTACCTCCTGGCTCTCCTATTCATTCTTTTGCTCTGCTTCCTGGCTGCCATGGGATGAACAGCTTTCTTCCACTCAACCTTTTACACCGTGCAGTTCCTGCCTTGGAGCCAGCTGACTATGGATGGAAGCCATGGGCCAAAATAAACTTCTCCATCACTAAACTGTGTATTTGAGTATCTTTCTCAAACAGTGGGAAAGTGACTAAATAAAATTTCTCATCCAAAAATGTAAAAGAGGACAGAGAAGATCATTTCAATGAAAACTGCTCCAAAGAAGAGCAGGTCAGCCCTGTTCTGAGAGGAAGGAGTGATCTCTGTGGCCCATCCTCATCCCGCCCTGGTTGGTCCTCTTTGAGCCCTTGTGCTTGGCTCCCAAACTTATCTCAGCAGCCAAGAAAATGCTCCTGCACAGGCTGAGTGCAAGGAGAGCATCCTTCCTCCTGCCCAAGGCAGAACAGGATAGGAAAGAGACCAGGAGACAGTGCAGAGCAGCTGAGATAGGACTTCAACCACACTGGCGAGGTTCTGCAACTCGGGATGAGTGAGAAGAGCGGTGATACACTTTCTGCCATTCTTTATCTTTTCACATGTATGAAATAACTAACTATATACAATACATGACAGACAAAATAGCTGAGGGGAGAATGGAATTTACAGTGGTGCAGGAAGGGAAGAAAGAGGAAGAAAGCCTGAGAAAAACGGTACCTAAAAATGAAGGAAAAGTGACAGGAGGGAAAGTGAGGGTGGGTTTGGGGAGGAAGAGCAGGCTTAGCAGAGTACAGCTCTCAGCAGAGATCACTCAGCCAGGAGGCTACAGCATTTAGTCAGAGAGGAAAGGAGAGCATAGACATAAAATGAGAGATTTATGAAGGATTGATGGGGTAAATGATTTCAAATGTGTCTATATGCTTTGGGGTTGCTTTAAATAAGAATTTGGAAGTGTGAACAGAGCAGTTTGACTGATGAGGCCCCAAAACAAAACCAAGAGACTCATCAGCCACAGCACAATAGTCCACACTCCAGAAAACAGATTCATCACTGAGCCTGGAACTCGGTCGTAATGGCAATCCTGCAAAAATACATGATGCTTCATGGTCTTCTTCCATAGAACCTGAGCTTTTCTGTATTAGTCACGTCCTTACTGAGAGTATGAGTGACATGCTCAGGGCTACATCTAGGGGAGAGCTGCAGCCCCTTCTTTACCAGACTAGTGTGTGAAGACCAGAGGATAAGATACTGAGCTACAGCAAAGCCAGATAATTAACACATGTTAACATCAAAGAGTAGGATTCTCTTTCCTGGAAGATGAGCTCAAAATTTTATCCTCCTGAACACAGTATCAAGTCCAACATCTAAGTTTACTGTTGTCACTGGCTCTTCTCCATGTGGTAACTCTTCCTGTCTAGGAAGACAGTAGCCATATCACACACAGCCAAAGTGCCCTGGACGTTGCCCTGATCTTTCTATCACACATGCTGCTTTTAGCCCACTGCCTTGGACACATGCTCTCATAGACACAAAACCTCATTCCTTCACAGCCACATAGTGCTGCTCCCCAACTTAGCCCCGTGTTGACTGACTGGATGACGTGCTTCCAGGGAACCTCCCAGGGTTGGCCCATCAAAGACAGCCATGGAGAAGGAGCACCAGCAGCCTTTCTGGGAAAGATGAGATCTAGAAGACTGCTTGTGCTGTGGCTTCTGAGAAGCCATGGAGAGAAATCAGACACACAGCTGGTATCACAAACTGACAATTACAGGGCATCAGCTAATGACTTGAATAAAGAAGGATGTCACCTGTTAGGAAAGAGAAGATGTGTGCCAGCAGAAAGGGACCCTTTCTATGGTAGGCTAAAACACATCATTTTGAAACCTCAAAGCTTTTTTTTGTGTGTGTGATACTGGTAATTGAACTCAGGCCCTCAAGCTTCCAAGGTAGATATGCTACCACTTGAATTAAATTCCCAACTGGAAATCTCATAGCTTTTCAAAGTTGGGTTTATACTATCCTTGATGTCAAAAATTGAATGTAGGGGGCCGGGGAGTTAGCTCAGTGGTTCCGGCGCCTGTCTTGCAAGCGCAAGGGCCTGGGTTCGATTCCCCGGTAACCACATAACAATACTGGGTGTGGAGACCCCACACCCAGCAGCAACCAGTACCTCATACCACAGTGCCGGGCGTGGTGGCTCACGCCTGTAATCCCAGCACTCGGGAGGCAGAAGCAGGAGGATTGTGATGTGAGTTTGAGGCTGAGCTCAGGGCCAGCCTGAACCACAAAAGCGAGACCCTGTCTCAAAAAAAACCTAAAAAAAAAAAAAAAAAAAAAAATTGAATGTAGGGCTGGGGATTTAGCGTAGTGGTTCCGGCACCTGTCTTGCAAGTGCAAGGGGCCAGGTTCGATCTCCAGTAACAACATAGATGCTGGGTGTGGAGACTTATGCCCACCAGCAATCAGAACCATGTACCACAGTGCCAAGCATGGTAGCTCATGCCTATAATTCCAGCACTTGGGAGGCAGAGGCAGGAGGATTGCTGTAAGTTTGAGGCTGAGCTCAGGGCCAGCTTGAACTACAAAAGCGAGACCTTCTCTCAAAAAAAAAAAAAAAAAAAGAAAGAAAAGAAAAAAAAATTCAGCATAGATACTATTATCTATTATTAGCATGTATATTCAGAAATGTGTCTGAGAAACAATCATTTTGGTGAAATGGAACATGATTTATTCCAACATGAAAATATTATGAAGAAAAGGACATACTTGAAATCTATTCTTCTTTGAAATATATACAATCATTAAATCCCAAAGTTGCCTATAATTTTGGAACAATATAAATAAATTTAACATGTACACCTCATTATTTACTACCTATATGAGTTTTGTTTCATTTGCAGCTTTTCTCCATTGAGGTCCATATAATTCTGAGAGAAAATTATGTGCACGATTATTTTCTCAGTTCTCTCTAGAGGCATACAGGGTCATTGCCCAGAGGAGAAATAAACTCATTACATTCAACTGCTGCCTGCAGAGAGTAGAGTCTGCAGAAGTCCCTGAGCCTCATCCACCACTTTCTTGGAATGTTTTTTTCATGAGCATCTGCATTTGGGAAATCTTGAGAGGTCACAGCTCTCATTAGATTATAAAAAATAACCATTATCCAAAAGGATAAGGGCCACTATGATAGACTACAGGAAGAGTATTTAAAAATTATGTTTATGGAGGAGAATAACTCAAAAAAGTTAACACATGAAAGATAAGGTTTTCTTTTTCAATTTTTATTTCAGATATATTTTCAAGTTCATTTTGGAGGGTAGGGGATTTAGCTCAGTGGTTCCAGAGCCTGCCTCACAAGCACAAGGGCTAGGGTTCGATCCCCGGTAACCACATACAACAATGCTGGGTGTGGTGACTCATGACCACCAGCCATCAATACCACATACCCCAGTGCTGGACATGGTGGCTCACACCTATAATCCCAGGATTTGAGAGGCAGAGGCAGGAGGATTGCTGGGGCTGGGTTCAGGACCAGTCTGAACTACAAAGCTAGGCCCTGTCTCAAAAAAAACTTTTAAAAAATCATTTCTAATTATTCTCTTTCCATGCACAGAAAAATTAAGACCCCTCCACAATGTCATATCACCAAATTCCTCTCCTACCACTATGACAAGTGAGAATTGGATCCCAGGAAAGTGATACATTTTCAGTGTTTTAAATCAGTGGATGTATCTGTAGGTTTAGGAAGACTTTGGGCTCCAAATCTGTAGTACACTCACTCTCCTCACAGTGCAGGGTGTGAGTCTGTCAACATCCAGAACATATCCCAGCAAGATTGCCGACTCAAGTAACGGTCTTTGATTTTAGCATTTTTATATACAGTTAAAGCGGTATACACTGTCCCCTAATAGATCCAAATTCCAGACTATAGAATAAAATATAAAAACTAACCATCTAAATAAACAGAACTGTCACACTGTACTGTTTGGTTCTGCTAACTACATAGGCAAACTGTGTGTCATTCTCATGACCACGCAGGTTAAATAAACCGTTGCCGCTGAGCACTGCCTGGGAACACGGTGGACAGATACAGGCATGGAGAGGCATTCAGACCTTGGAGGAACCAAGGCAGCTGGGGAAGCTTTGACAGCTCTTCAGTAGGGCGCAGGGAAGCAGAGCTCTGGGATTTCTCACGGCCACTACTGCCCCTGCTTTTCTTGGGGATCTTACGTAACAGGCCCAAAACGTTTTCTATATGGGAAATAGTTTAAAAGTATGTATGACACCAAGAAGACGCTAATGCATTCATTATTTTAAAGAATGAATTCAAATTTCCAAAGAGACAGCAGATGATCCAAAGTATCTCCGAAGCAGGCCTGATCATGGCTGCGGGACTAAAAAGATACATGTGGAACATATATCAGTGATCTTTTCATCACTGTGACTGACACACCTGACACACGTAACTGAAAGAAAAGGCTCGGGTTGGCTCCCAGTTTTGGGAGTTTCAGGATACAGTCAACTGCTCCACAGCCACAGCATCAAAACAAAAGGGCTGGGCCAGGGATTTAGCTCAGGGGTTCCAGCGCCTGTGAGTGCAAGGGCTGGGTTCAATCCGTGGTAACCACACTCATGCCCACCAGCAATCAGAACCACACACCACAGTGTCGGGTGTGGTGGTTCATCCCAGCACTTGGGAGGCAGAAGAAGGAGGATTGCTGTGAGTTCAAGGCTCAGCTCAGGGCCAGCCTGAGCTACAAAAACCGAGACCCTGTCTAAAAAAAAAAAGAAAGAAAGCAAAAAGAAAACCAACCAAACAACCAAACAACCAAAAATACAGAAGGGCTGGTTGGAGGAAAGCTGCTCACCTCGTGGCATCCAGGAAGCAGAGAGAAGAGGAAGAGCCAGAGAGGAAGGAGCTGGGAACCAGACACTTCCCCCAAGGCCACATTCCATGGCTCTTCCAGACATGCCAGGAAATGTGCTTTGGTGATCTAGGCATCTCTCAAGCGGACAGTCCAGATGAACAGAGTACTTCTGTCATCAGAACTTGACCTTTAACTGAATGTGCTCACAATTCTAATTTTATATTCATTTAGGAGTTGAAGCTACACAACTGTTTTGCATCAGATATTCTCTAACAACTTTCAATGCATCATTTTCCCCAAAAACTCTAAATGCTGCTTGCTCACAGGGGAGCTCACCTCCACCATGGCCATTCTCTAGGCACATTCTCTAGGCCATTCTCTAGGCTTTCTGTAAATGCAGAGAGCATTTGACATTTTTCTCCAATTTATAATTGCATAAAAGGATTGTTTAATTAAATGTCTTTACAGTTCATAAAGCATTCCTCTGTACGGCTCTCAGATAGGAAGGGAATTTTCCTCTGACTTGACGAGGTTTCTAGTACTTTTCATTCTCTAAGCACCGGCCTCATTCAGAAGCCCACTTACTTCTCAAGCAAGAAGGCCGTGCCAGGGGAAGGAAGGCAGCTCTATTGATTAGCGTAGGCCCTGGAGTCTTTCCCTCATCAGCAGACCACGACCACCTATCATTTGGCACAAAGAGCACTCAAGCTCAATTTCATTAAAAAACAAAATGTGCCATTACTGACATAATGCAAAATAAATATTTTTGTAATATTTGCTATTACAAACATATCTGTTAACCCAGGCTTTATTTTAAAAACCATAAATATTTTTGGAGGTGGCAACAAGGTGCAAAACACTGTGCAATGCTTACATTAAAAGTAGATCCCACTTACATACAGCAGACTAACACTCCTTAAACTACACTTCCATTATCTCAGTTATTTAACCGAAATATTGTTTTCCCCATTACTCAGCTATGTAACAACTTCTGACTAAAGAAGTTCATCATACCTGGTTCACTTCCTTCACCTAACCTACTCTATATTTCTAACACAGAAGTTCTACTCTTCTCAAACCAATAATGCACAGTGTTTCCCATGACTTGCTTCTGGAATTTCACTCTCTTGCCTCTTCACTGCAAATCCTTGGGCACTTCCAGACCCACTTCCATTTCTGTTTCTCCCAGGAATCCTTCTTCCACTACTGCTCCTCTGGGAACACTTGCTTCTGTGATGTTCCCCAGGGTATGGAGCCTCCTTTCAGTGACTGAGAACATAATGAGCAATGCAGCTTGTATAATTGATTCTGGTGTGATGGTCCTTTCTCCTCAACTACAAATGTTCCTAGAAGACAGACACTCTCTGTGCCTCCCACAAGGCAGCTTAACTGGATAAACAATGGATAAATTGCCTCACTTGTGTTTTTATTGACAAGGAAATGTATTCTTCAGTCCCACGGTTCTCAAACAAATTTGCTTCAGAATCGCTTGCTGGGTTTGTTCACACAACCTCCTGAGTTTCACCTCCTGAATTCCTGAGTCAATGGCGCTGGGGAGACCTGAGAATGTGCGCACTCAGCAAGTCCCCAGGAGATGCTGATGGTACTGGCTTGGGGAGCCAGACCCACAACTACAGCAGAGCTTGCTCACTGGAGTGGCCGATTCTAACTGGCAGAAAGCATGTGCCACAGAAGTCTGAGAAAAGCTCAGGACAGGAAGAAAGAAGAACTGGCTACTTGGCTTGTCTTCTTACAAGTTAGTTATGATTTTAATTTATACTGTTCTCTGTAAAGTTGAGGTAAGACAGTTGACCCCAGTGCTCAAGGTAATGAGGGAATCAAATGGGATCAAATGAGCGTCACAAGGAGCAAATACACATGAAATCAACTACAAAGCAAAATAAGTCACTTCACAAATGTGCCTGGCACATGAACAGGTGTTCAGTAAATAAATGTAATTACATACTGTTCTGCCCAAGATTTGGACTCTAAACCATTTCTTGAGACATAGGCTTACCGGTACAATTTTACTGGCTGGAGAGAAATTTTTATGACATCAATCATTACAAACACCTTTAATTTTATGTTTGAGAAAAAGAAGTTTATGGTAACTATTCTCACTTCATTCAAAATAGCTTAATATTACCACATTTTCTGCTTACAGAGTATTTTTTAAAAGATCAAAACCTTGACACCCTTCCCTCAATAGCAAGAGATGACCACAATGCAAAATCTTGCCAGTTCTTTGTCTAGAAAGAAAATACAGGCTGAAAATGAAAGCTGCTTTGGTTTTTTTTTTAAATGACAAATCCTAGAAACCCTACCAAACAGTTAATCTCACTCTAGACTTATTGTTAACTATTTGTACCGCCATATCTCATTTTATTTGAGTGATTGATCATCAATCAAATTTCAAGATCCCCCTGTGGTCTCACAGCCTGCAAATTAGGGAAATGAAATGTCTCCTTTACTGCAGAGCTAAGATCCATGACCTTCTTAAGTATGTATAATAAAAAGGGGTCGTGGGTCATTAATGACAAATGGGCTTTGTGATGGATGACTAAAACCAGAGAAAGGACAAGATAAAGCACAAAAGGAAACATAAAAACTTCAGTGAAACAGAAACAAGGGGTTAAAAAAAAAGTTAAAAAAAAAAAAGATAGTTTCCCTGGCATTATAATAGCTTTGTGCTACTATACGTGTAAAGAACCACCCACAGTTTTTCTACAGGCATTGAGAAAAATAAAGATGGCCTTTACATATATTTTTGGCTAATTCACCTAAAATGGTAAAAGTTAATTGATTAAGTGCCCTGCATTCATTATGTTTAAACATACTTACTTATATTAAAACACAAATATAGTCACATTTGCAGTTTTCCCCCCTTAGTTTTTCCCAGAATGCATATTCTTCTATTGTTGAAAGGGAAAAGGAAAATAGGTGAGCCAACCTGTTGCCCAAAGAGTAAGAAACCTGGGCTCTGCAACATGTGACTTCTCAGTTTGCACAAAAGCTACACGTTCTTAGTAATAAATGCACAGAAGCTGAAAATCAGAATGATATTGAGAGTCCTGCACCAAGAAAAGAAAAAGAGGAGGAAGGGAAGGCAAGAGAACTTGGAAATCAAGGAGAATCAAACATTATAATCATTATATGCCTCAAGCAAGAAGTGTCCTTCTCTATAAGTAGATAAGTCTGTGATAAGTATAGCTTTTATAGAGATTTCCCCTGATAGTAAAGAAAAAAAATTTGATACAAGGCTTCATTCTGCAGTTCAGGCTGGCCTCAAACTCACGGCAGTCCTCCTGCCTCGGCTTCCTGAGTACGGAACAAAGGAAATATGTTTATGTTACCCAGCATAGTATGCTGAAAAAACTACGGCACTCCTTCACCTTCAGATTGAAATTTCTTTCTCTTTTACTCATCCTGCTTCCTTTGCACCTTTTTTCAGTCTTTAGTTGGCTGACAGAGTAGGGTCATTTCTTGATTTACAGGCAGAATTCATAACACTTGGCAAATACAAGAATAAAAAGAAAAAAATTTTAAATTGAATTCTGTACTGGTACATTTTATATTTGAGAAGGTCTCCTGACCTACAGTTTCTTCCTTCGTTCATTCTACATTCCTTCTTTCTTTCCTTTTCTCCTCTTCCCCCTCCCCCCTACTGTCTCTCCCTTCCTTCCCAGGATTGTCAAACAATTCAGTTCTCCAGACTAAAGAGGAAACTCAGAGGCCCCACACAAGCTTTCTTTGTTCAAGGGGCCTGATGAAATATGCTTTATAATCTAAGAGCTCAATTGGTAACAGTTTTTTTTTTTTTAATGCAAAGCAAAAACGAAGGAGCCAATGTGAAAGATAATCTCTTCTTTGGGTGTTTCTTGTTTAAAAACACACACTCCACAGAAAAGAAACACCAGACTCATTTTTACTTCTCATTGCAGATCCTTTATGACTCTTTCAATTCAGTGTACTAAAATTATTAAATTGTAACCAATCCAAAATAATTTTTCAAGACTTCAATGATGTTCCCACATATAGGTAGGAGTTCCTCAGTGGCATGCAGTGGCTTTCTCATTTACTCATTCAAGAAATACTTACTAGGAATCTAATGTATACCAAGCACACTGATCTATGTGCTTGAGATGCAAAATCTTCAGCCTATAAACTTTATGTTTCCATTAGGACAGGAGCTAAGTAAGAAAATCGAATAGTTTTTTTAAACTGGTAAGTAGTATGCAAAGTGAAAAAAATGAGTGCAAGCTGAAGGGAATCAGGAGTAAGGACAAGTATGGTGATGTTCTGTTTCTGGTAAGGATCTTGCTTTTACTCAGAGGAGTAGGCTGCTCTGGGAGGTAACTGTGAGTAACATGATCTGACTTTTTCTATTCAAAGGTCCCCGTGATTGCTAGGTCGAGAATAAAATGTAGCAGCAAGAATGGAAGTAGAACAAGAGGAGGAGATTACAGCACTAGGTGAAAAATAATGGCCTGAGCCAAAATAGAACAGGAGGTAGAGGTTAGCAGAAGTCAGATTCTGGATATATTCAGATGGTAGAACCAACAGGAACTTCAGGGAAGTTTTCGTGTGGGGTATGGCAGAAGAAGAGAATCAAGAATGCAATCAAGGATTGCACCCAGACAGCTGGAAGGCTAGCACTGCCATTAACTGAGATGATGTAGTCTGAGTTGAGGAGACAAGCATGTCAGTACTGCATAGACCAGACATGCACTTCTGTACTGAAAAGCTAACAGAGGCCCGAACACAAGAGAATACGGATGATTTCATACCATGAAAATGCGCACACTCATGCTTCTGTGCCTTTGAACATGCTGGTCCTTTCACCTTCTTTCCATCTACAAACTTCTGCCATTTTTAACACGTGGGTTAAACACCACTGTGTGATGATTTTATGAACCAGTCATGGGTATTTCTGTTCCCAGACACCAAGGTGCTGAAATGCTACATCACACATTCTCATTGTAGGATTTGTTTGGGGGTTTTTCCCTTCTCTGCACAAAGAACCCATACACCCCAGCTCGTGGATCACCTAAGTGTCCCCTAGTATATTAATGAGAATAACTCATGCCTGGAAAGCACATGTTTTCTGAGTGAATAAAGAAACAACACTAATATTTCCTACCATCTTTCACTTTTTCTAAGCACTCTGACTTATTATCTCAATAATCACCCTGAGAAGAAAGGGGAGTATTGTTTATGTCAGGAAGGAAAATGAAGCTCAAAGAGCTTGACTTGCCAGAGGTCATGTTATTTCACAGCAGATTGAACTCCAGCCAAAGCCTCCTGACTCTTCACCCAGTGCTCCCTCCACCAGATTGTGCTGCCACAGGGTCTGATCCGGCTGCCAAGTCAGTATTCCTTTCACCAAATATGGCATTTGGGAAATTTAGACCCTGTGCGGCACTGGGCGAAGGGCAGAAACTCCTCAACAACTGAATACTGTCTTTAGTTTTGATCACAATTTACATCCCTGTCAAAATAGAAGAGGACAAGTAGTAGTGGTAAGGTATTACTGCCAAAAGACAATTTAAACTATGTATTCAGGGTCACGTTAGCCAAATTAAGAGGTAAAGGCAAAAAGGTGCAAACTCTGGCTCTCTGACCAAGGAGGCCCAGGGTCCTAGCACCTCAGCCAGGTCTAGAATCTGCTTCCTCAAGTGTGGTCTGGGAACCAGCAGTTTCGTCAATCAACATTTGGGAACTTATTAGCAAGCAGAATCCTGCCAGATGTGCTGACAATTGGCTAGCTGCTAATTCCACCTACTCAGGAGGCTGAGACACGAGGTGGCATGTTCAAGCACAGCTGGGCAACTAGGTGAGATGCTGATTTTTTGTTTTTTTACTTTTATTTATTTATTTTTTAAAATCTTTATTGGTACATTATGAATACATATCATAATCACATTCAACATTGAGAGTTTGTACCAGAATATGACATGACTTGATTCTAATTTTTCCCTTTTCCCCCCACCCTGCAACCCCCTACCCCCTATATACACAATCTTTGTTTTCTTTTTTCTTTATTATTACCACATGCACTTTCCCCTCGTTATTTACCCTTATACTCTTTCCTTTTAAATATTTTCTACTTTACAATATCAATTATACATACTACAACTCATTTACAACTTTATTTTCTCATGCTAGAGAAAAGATACGATATTTACACATCTGTGACCTGTTTATTTTGCTTATAAGGATGTCCTCAAGGTACATCCATTTGAGTATGAATGACTCGTCTTATCGTTTTTGATGGCAGAGTAACACACCGTTCTATAAAAGAACCACACCTTCTTTATCCAGTCTCCAGTTGATGGACATCTAGGTTGTTTCCGAGTCTTAGCAATCACAAACTGAGCTGCTATAAACATGGGTGCAATATGTCGCTGTAAAATGAATCTTTTAATTCCCTTGTGTATATATCTAGTAGAGCAATGGCCCAGAGGTCAAATGTGACCTCCAATCCTAGTTTTTTGAGATGCTGTTTTTAAAACTAAAATTAAAGTGAGAGAGGTGGTACATTCCTAGAGCGCTAGCACTTGGAAGGCTAGGTAGGAGGATTGCCAAGAGCTTGAGGCCTACCTGGGTTAACAGTGAGTTCAACACTGTTGAACAGCCTAAACTACATTGTGAAATCTCGTCTCTAAATAAAGAAAAAAAGAAATTGACAACAACAATGACTGAGGATGTAGTTCTCCAGTCCCTAGAGCCAAGGATTTAGTTCAGTGGTTCTGGTGCCTACCTTGTAAGCACAAGGTCCTGAATTTGATCCCTGGTACCAAAAAAAAAAAAAAAAAAGAACACAGCCCATTTGTTAATATTCCCCCCTGTACTGAAAAAAATAATGCAGAATCTCAGCTCTAGCCACAGACATACCATATCTGAGTCTTGAAATTTTAACATCACCAGATGATACAGGTATCCAGTAGTTTGAGAAGCAAACTACACATCCAACTTGGGCTTTGGATTCCTCATCCCTTGCAAAACAGCCATATCCAAGAAGAAACACAAACTCATATGCTCCAGAGACCATAACAGAGCTGAGGAATTCCTATTGCTTAGTGGCAGGATGGGTGGATGGGCATTGTAATGTCCTAGTGTGAAGCACCACTAACATGTATGTGGAGTTGCTGGTGTAAACAAACCTATCACACTGCCAGTCCTATAGAAAAAAAAAAAAACAGCTTACAATTGTATATAGTGCATAGTTTTTGATACAAACACCTATGTTACTAATTTATGAATTTATTATAGTACATCTTTATCACTGGACCAGAACTATTTTCAAGAGTTTACTGTAAAACAGCATGACATATGATGCTGGCAGTGGCCTCAGACACCTCTCTCTTATTATGTCTCTTGATTATATCCAGAGACTACACTAGTGGTTGCCCTAAGCCATCTAGGTTTGTGTAAGTTCGCTCTACGGTGTGCACACAATGATATAACTGCCTAATGATTCCATTCCAGAAGTGGTCCCCATTATCCAGTGATACATGACCCCATCAGGAATCTACCAATGTTATTTCTTAGGCTTAAAAAATACAGTAATATGTTGTTCAAGACATGGACTGGCTGGGAAGTTCAATGTAATTTATTACTTGGGGGAAGGTATATGGGTGGTTTTATGTCATCACTTGATCCTTGACCTGCTGTTCTAATCTACATTCAAAACCTAGGAAGTCTCATCACCCTGACACCCCACAGACCCCCATCAATCACATTTATGAGCTGTCTTGACGTGTTGAGATACTATAAATCTCTTATAAATTAGACTTCCTGGGGATCTGGAGTCTATTCAGTTACAATTTTCTGAAATATTTCTTGTAATTTTTGTTGAAAATTGTCCTTAAATTCATTAATCCACTTCTCTGAATAAACAATCCTATTGTCTGATTTTTCTTAAAATGGAATCACCTATAAATAGTTTTAAATCTGCTGGTTAACACTGTGGAAGTCCAAGAAGTTGGACTGATCCTAAGGCAGATGTCAATGCTGGCTCAACTGCATAGCTGCTCTATGAACTTGGGAAAAAAACTTATTCTCTGTGGGTCTTAGATCCTACTACCAAAATGAGGTGGTGTAACATCCATCCTGGCTATGTGCATCAGTGTCTGTATTTCCGTAACATACTTTACTTGATCATTTACTAAATCCTTCTTTCTTGGCAGGGCAAGATTCTGAGAACAGAGCAGGGCTGGATTCTGGGTGCAATATCATCCTTTATTTCTGGGGCTTACATGGGGTCAACACTGCAAAAACAGCGTAGACATCCTGTACCCAGGTCCCATTCTGGAATCAGAAAAATCCCTAACACTGAGGAAGGAAGGGCAAGAGTCACTTCCCTAGATGGTGAAAGAGTAACCATGGTGAGCAGAGTCCTGGAAAGTACGGTTCTGAGGAGGCAAAGAGGGAACAGACTGCTTATCACCAGCTACCCCCATCTAAGTGCAGCCAAAACCCTTTGGGAGAAATGGGTTACACATCTCTCTTCCTAATCTAGACTGTATTTTCCTTCACAGCCCCATGTTTACCTCATCAGCATTTCTATGCATTTATGTATTTCTTAATACAATATCTTTTAACATTGACTTTAAGTCTCTTCATGCCTTCTTTTCTTCTGGTGTCTCAATCCTAATTCCTTCTACTTTTTTCTAACAATCTAATTTTTCCATTGTTAAGAAAAAAGTAGGACATACCTTGAGGACATACTCATAAGTGAAATAAATAGGACACAGAATTATAAATACCATATCTTTTCTCTGGTATGAGGAACTGAAGGTGCAAATGAGTAAAATGGATAATAGGTATTGTGAAATAGTAAGAAAATATTCAAAGGGAAAAGGTGGGTAGGGGTAAGAAGGGAAAGAAAAAAATTTCATGATTAAAAAAAAGGAAATAAAGCTTATATTTATACCAGAGTTGAGGGATTTAGGGGGCAGGGGAATTGGAAAAATGAGAATTAAGTTATGTTGTGTACTGGTACAAATTCTCAATGTTGATTGTGATCACAACATGTACATAAATAATGTATATAATGTAATAATGTATATAAATAAAACCAATTCTTAAAAAAGTAGATGTTAGAGTACATGCCTCATTTTTCAAGAGAAAAAATGTAGCTGGGCCTGGTGGCTCATGCCTATAATCCCAGCACTAGGGAGGCAGAGGCAGGAGGACTGCCGTGAGTTTGAGGCCAGCCTGAGGTACATCATGAGTTCAAGGCCAGCCTGAACTACAAAGCAAGATCCTGTTTCAAAAAACAAAAAAAGAGAGAGAGAACGTAAATAACCCAGTGCTAATCATCTGACAACCATTTGCAAGGGGATCTTAGTATTTACTGAGCTGTGCTTTACCTGCTGTGCTAGGCCCTGCTTAAGGGCTTCTAATGCTCTTGGTAATCTTCACAATCACATAATAATGGAGAAATGGAGACTTTTAGAAGTTACTTAACTAATCTGAGGTTACACGGTAGCAAGCAGTAGTAGTGGGGCTGAACTCCGGACTAATTTTTAAACTTTTATCTCTAGTCCATATCTGCCATTTAAAAGATTATCTCAGAAATGAGTATGTATTCCCGGGTCCATCTATTCTTATTAATGAGTCTTCATGAAAACACACATACACATGTATGCACACAAACACATATGTGCACACACACAGAGCTATGAAGAGGACTTCCAGTATAATGAAATATGGAGGTTACCCTCCCTTAAAAACAGCTATCAAACTGGACAAAAGTGTCAACAAAAAACCATCTCAGTGGTTTGAAAATTAACCGCAGGCATCCAACCATCTGAGAAGCACTTATTTATGACATCTACTAACTCAGGTCAGAACAAGTCTGTGACAATGTCCTTGCCTGGGCCTGCTCCCCTCCCACTCCTGGCTTTTGTCACGATGCTATTTTTCTCAACCAGAGCAACAATGGCAGAAAATCCTGTGGAAACAGTAGCTTCAGTGCACTGGCCAGATGGGGCTTACTTGGCTGGAGCAGTCACAGTCAAAGTGGAAGTGTTTAATGGAAGGGAAATAGCAATGCCAGCAGTTTGAATGGCCTGAGGTTGCAGTCTTCTGTGGAGCAAATAAAACAACTAGTAAACTAAGCAAAAATTTAATAGGTTTCCAGTAAATGAATCAAACAAAGGGGTACTAGAAAGAGTGCAAAGGCATAGCAGAGACTGAGCAGTCTGAGCCACCAACACAGCCTTACTCAATGCCATTTGCACACTCACAGGTGAAACACAGGAAGGGGGGACACCTAAGAAAGATTAGCTGACTGAAAAAGGTGTGGAAAGATCTGAAGATGGTGTGAACTTCGAATGAATCTCCCAGCCACATACCCACCCATCAGCAGAGAGCGGAAGTATTATTAGCTGGAGGTATCAGAGCACCACTTGTCAATCACTGGCTGATTCTTTGGCTATACATACATACACAAGAATGAACACTAAAAGCCAGGCTAAAAAATTTTAAAGAACTTTTTTTTGCAGCACCAAGGATTGAACTAAGCCCTTGTACTTCCAACATAGGCACAATACCACTTGAGCTAGCTCCTTAACTCTTTAAATAAACTTTTAAAAGAACTGGAGACATCAATATCTCCACTTTGCAAAGGAGACATGGTACAGACTTAGTAAAAACAACTTGCTAAACAAAACACAATAATAAGGTAAGATCTAAAATCTTTACTTATCTAAGACATTAATATCAAACAACCCAAAATTGATGAAACAAGTTTAAAAAAAAAAAAAGGAGGTGTACCTCATATTCAAAGCAGGTGGGGGCTGTCAACAGGAAATGTCCCTGTCTGGTCTTAAATAATGGACTTGGCAGCCAATGAGTTCTAACAGCAATTGTAAATATGTTCAGAAACCAAAGAAAACCATTACTAAAAATTAAAGGAAAACATGATGACAACTAGACAGCTAATAGACAGTCTCAATAAAAATCTACAGATTATTTTTAAAAGAATCAAATGGAAAATGTGGTATGGCATATCCATTTGATTAGGACTTCAACTTTGAATACTACCTATTAAAGAAGTATCCTTTTACTTCCATTTTAAATACCTGAAATATTTAAGAAATCAGAGAAGAGGAAAAAAAGATCTACAGAAAGTATTTAGCCTGAAGAACAGAAAGAAAGAATGATGAAAAAATATGAGCAAAGTCTCTGAGACCTATAACCAAAATCAAGCTTACCAACATAAATACAGAGTTGTAGGAAAAAATATTTGAAGAAATAATAGCTGAGAACATCCCAAATTTAATGAAACAGATTAACACAGAAATTCAAGAATTTCAGTTTATCCAGAGTAAGATAAAAACAGAAATTTATAGGTACACCAAACTCAAACTATTGAAAATTGGTCAGAGAATCTTAGGAGCATCAAGAGGAAAATGATTTGCCAACAATGAAACATGAATTCAGTAACTTGGGACTTCTCATGAGACATAATGGAGGCTTGAAGGCAGTGGAATAAGATCACCAAAGTGCCAAAAATAAATCCTGTCATCAAGAATATAACCCACAAGGCAGGTATCATAGCTCAAGACTATCATCCCTGCACTTTGGGAGATTGAGGCAACTCGGCAGGACCTTGCCTCAAAACTTAAAAACTAAACAAATAAAAATGACTAGGGATGTAACTCAGAGGTAGAGCACCCCAGGTTCAATCCCAATATCAACAAAACAAAATGTAACATACACACACACACACACACACACACACACACACACACACACAGAATCAACCTTCAAAAGCAAACAAAGAAAATTCAAATAAGAAGCAAAACTTTAATAGATGAATTAAAAAGGCACTTTAAAATTTACTTAACACAAAACCAATCGGTAAAGTAAAATCAAAGAGGAAAAAGAAATAAAAACAGTAGAAATAACAAAGCATCATATATAAGACCAACTAAATGAATGCTAAATATAAATGAATGTACGAAACATCCTACAGAAAAGGCAAATATTTCTCCTGGAAAAATAAAACCTATTTGTTAGGGAAAAGAAAAATACTTTCAAAGACAGAAAAGAAATTTCAACTAAAGGCCTAGAAAAAATAATGTACAAACATAGCCATAAAAGTACTACCATTAAAAAGAGAAAAATCATATGAAGGCAAGACTTAGAAACAAACTGAAATGAATAGAAAAGACAGCCTACAAAATGGGAGAAAATATTTGTAAGTCATACATCTAATCAAGGATTTGTGTCCAGAATATATTTTATTTATTTTTTATTAGTACCTGTTAGTAGTATTGAATGTTCGCATTCCTGGTGGGGAGCTGGTATACGTATGTAGCACATCTTAATCCTGTCTTCACCCCTTCCCTTCTTTCCTTCTCCCCTCCATCTGTCTCTAGAGTCCTTTCCTTTTGTATGTGCATGGGGGGAGGGGTACATATTTCCAATAATGCTCACGTTCCTTGTTTGGAGTTGATATATGTCCATAAGACATTTTAATTCCCTTTTATGTCCCCTTTCCCTGTCCTAACTCCCTCATGTCCTGCTGTCTCTTGGCCCCCTTCCCATTTGAGGGGGAAGTATCTTCACACTTCCTATTATCCATCTTTTATTTGGCCTTTATTTACACTTTGGGTTTCTTATATAAGAGAGAAATCCTGCAAATATTTAAGCTTTTGTATCTGATTTATTTCACCAACATATAGTCTCAAGGTACTTCCATTTCCTACAAAGGGCTAAAGTTGATCCTCCTTTGTGGCAGAGTAGTGTGTACATACCACATTTTCTTTATCCATTCATCTGTTGGTAAACATAGAGGCTGCTACCAAGATTTAGATATTATACATTTTGCTGCTATAAACATGGGTATGCATGCATGTTAAAGATATGTACAATGTCTCTAACTTGGGGCAGGATACCTAGAAGGGGAATATATTTTAAAAGCAAAGTCAGTAAGAAAACAAATGACTCAACTAAAAGTACTGACAAAATACTTAGATATTTCACCAAAGAAGATAGAAATGGCTAAAGTATATGAAAATATATTCCACATTATTAATGAGTAGGAAAATGTAACACTATAATAAATATCATTGCCCACCCACAGGAATGGACACAACAAAACACAGGAAATACCAAGTGTTGGCAAAGATGTCAAAAAAACTAGAACTCTCATTCAATGTTGACAAGAAAAAATTATAGTTACTTTATTTATTTATTTATTTTTAGGTTTTTTTGAGACAGGGTCTCACTTTGTGGTTCAGGCTGGTCCTGAGCTCAGCCTCCAACTCACATCACAGAAATCCTCCTGCCTCTGCCTCCTGAGTGCTGGGATTACAGGCGTGAGCCACCACGCCTGGCACTGTGGTATGTGGTATTGATTGCTGCTGGGCGTGAGTCTCCACGCCCAGTATGGTATGTGGTTACCAGGGAATTGAACCCGGGTCCTTGCGCTTGCAAGACAGGCACCGGAACCACTGAGCTAACTCCCCGGCCCAAATTATAGTTACTTTAGAAAATAGTTTGGTCTTTAAAAGTCAAACACAAATACTGTATATCATACAATCTACTAAATTTGTTCTTAAGTATTTACCCAAAGAGATGAAAACACAGGTATAGACACTTGCACACTAATGTTTACAGCAGGACTATTCATAACAATTCCAAACTGGAAACAATCCAAATGTCCATCCACTGATAAATACATAAACACAATATGGTATCCCCATATAACACAATAGCACTGATATGATACAACCTAGAAGATCCTCAGAAACATCCTAAAAAGGGAGAGAAACACAAAAGTTTTCAAATTCTATGATTCTATTAATATGGAGAGTAGTAGAGAAATAGATCAATAGTTGCCTTGAAGTAAGGGCAGAGTTTGACATAAATGGTTGCGTGCAAGATAGTTGTAGTATATTAGGTGGAACTGTAATCTTGTTATTTTCTGTATTTGGAGCTTAAGAATGGCTTAAGAAGATGTGTTTGGTTGTCAAATTGACAAGGGATGGATTGTGACTGTTAATTATATGTCAACTTGTTTGGATGAAGAAATGACTGGGGCCGGGGATTTAGCTTAGTGGTTCCACTGAACAGCTGGCAAGCACAAGGTCCCGAGTTCAAGTCTCAGTACCACACACCACAGTGCTGGCATAGTGGCTCATGCCTGTAATCCCAGAATCCAGGAAGCAGAGTCAGGAAGATTTCTGTGAGTTGAAGGCTAGCCTGGGCTACATAATGAGTTCAGGGCCAGCCTGAACTACAAAGCGAGACCCTGACTCAAAAAAAAAAAAGAAAGAAAGAAAAAATAAATGCCTGGAAAATTGATAAAGCACACTTTTGGGTATGTTTGACTGAGTCACGGAGGTGTGACCTTGGGCACCGCAGATCGTCCGTGACCTCTTGCTCTCTACACGTTCCCCCGCTTTGCTTCCCAGTCATCACAAACTAAAGATCTTAGCTGCGCTGTGCCCTTCCACCATGACATATCTCCTTGAAGCCAGATTACCATGGCCTGAATTCCCTGATACCAGGAGCCAAATCAAATCTCTCCTTTAAACTGCGGGATGCAGATAGTGTCTAAGCAACAGGAAAGCTGCCTAGTTCAGGATACTTTGAGGGATGGCAAAGTTTTCAAACTCGATTGTGGTGGCAGTTGCTATGTTTAGTTTTCTACTACTGCAAAACAAACTATAACCTATTTAGGGGCTTAAAACAACACATATTCATTTTTAATAGAATTATTTTCATGATTTTCATAGGTCAGAAGCACAGATGGCTTCCACAAGGCCTACAGGCAAGGTTTCAGCCAGGCTGTCTTCTCACCTGGAGCTCAGAAGCCTCCTCCAGGCTCATTTAGTTTGCTGGCAAAATTCAAACCGTTACAGTTGAAGGACTGAGGCCTTGCTTCTCCATAAGCAATTCACAACAGAAATGTTAGCTTCTTCTGAGCCAGGAGGAGTGTCTCTTATGGGAGTGCTTCTTTTAAGGGCCTACATCTTATTCATTCAAGTGCAGCCAAGATAACCTGCCTTTCCATCAGGTCATAATCAACTGACTTGGAATCTTAATTATACTGGAAAAAATCATTCACCTTTGCCATGTAAAGTAACTTAAATATGGGAGTGACATCTATCATATTCATAGGTTTTGCCTACACTCCAGAGGAAAGCTTTATGATATGTAAATATAGCTATATAAACCATTAAAAATAAAATGTTGCCCATACCACTATAATTCCATTTTGATTTGGGCTACTCTTTTTTAATTAAGTGAACTAAACCTAGGATCACCATTTCTAGAAAACTATTCAATAGGAAAATGCATTCTACATTCACTGACCATACCTTTTATAATCTGTCACCAATTAATTCACAGTAACCATTACACATGAGGATGACTGCCAAGTTTTCCACTTGTTGAGTTTTATTCCTCTGTCGGTCTTCTTTGTAATGAATGAAGGCTCACTTACATTCAGAGACATCTGCTTTCCAAAGAGGATAGAGTTTCCTTTAGACAAGAGTTTTCCTTCTCTGATTTCTCCACCAGGGAGTGGTCCCACTTTGAGCTTCTCTCAAAGTATAAGCAACAATGAGTAGTTAGATAAAGCCCCCATACTTCCTAAATTTCCAGCCTCATACTTCCTAAAATTGCATTCACTCAAAGGTCAGGAACTGAGTTCTGGGGCTCTTTATAGTGTCCCAGGCCCATCTTTGAAGTCTGGCTGCTCATACAGTTTTATATCTACTGAACTGCTATTTAAAACTA
This sequence comes from Petromus typicus, assembly GCA_004026965.1. Lineage (NCBI taxonomy): Eukaryota > Metazoa > Chordata > Mammalia > Rodentia > Petromuridae > Petromus > Petromus typicus. Next base: position 201,466 of record PVIR01000081.1, on the reverse strand, counting down.
AGTACTTCCTGCCTTCAGTCCACCTGCAGAACTAAAGTCTTGAAAGAGTTCACTGCACAAAACAACCCAGCAGGCCTCTGTGATTCTACTTCAGGTCTATCTTGTCACCACCAAGCATTTCAAGTTCCCTCAGGATATGCCCAGCGATGTGAACTGGATGGGTCTCTTGTAGTTTTGTCACTCTCAAGCTGAAACATACTTGTTGCCATGGAAACAAAACACAAAAGGAGATGCCCATCATGGGGTGGGCCTTGGGTGGGGGGTGCTGTTTGGAACGCTTTCAAGGGCTTTATGTTAAATGTGGCAGAAACTTGCTGTGTGATTTATTTATGTTAAAATAAAAATCTTCCTTCAGAATGGGCAAGAGTCATCTTACTATAAAACACATGGACCACCAGCATCTAAACCAACTTTTTAAAAAAATTTTTAATCTTTATTGGTACATCACATATATGCATCATGATTGCGTATGGGGATTTGTACCAGTATAAGACACAACTTAATTCTCATTTTTTTCCCATAGCCCTACCCATCCTACTGCCACCCATGTTTATAGCAGCCCAATTTGTAATTGCTACATCTTGGAAACAACCCAAGTGTCCATCAACTGGAGACTGGATAAAAAAGCTGTGGTTCTTCTACACAATGGAGTATTACTCTGCCATAAAAAATGATAAGTTTGAATCATTTCTACTTAAATGGACATACCTTGAGGTTATCCTCATAAGTGAAATAAATAGGGCACAGATAGGTACATATCGCATCTTTTCTCTGGTATGAGAAAATAAAGATGTAAATGAGTCCTAGAATTGTATGTTATATATTGTGAAATAGAAAATGCTCAATGTAAAATAGGGAGAAGGGGGAAAAATGATGAGATTGTAAACCAACTTTTAAGGATAATGATTTTCAAATTTTTTAATAATTAGGGTCACTTGCTTTCTGTAATCTTGTTTACTACAATGGTCACAATATTGAATCATTGGGAGAATCCTAAAAGCTTTATTCAATTAGTCAATGATGCAGACACATCTCTAGCATATTCTGTAGGTTAACCTCTCTGCTTCTACTTAAATAGCATCTTCAGGACAGTGGCTGGCACTGCCTACACTGTGTTTCCCTTCCAAGTTTGGGTCATACACTATATAACTCATCATGTGCAGAAGCTAAAATGCCTTTCCCTTGCAAGATAGCATAGGAGGTCACAGAAGTTAAGACCAAGGGACAAGGATCAAATCCCTTAGATTAGAAGCTCAGCTATGCAACTTAGCAACTATGCTAATGTAGGCAGTTACTTAAATTCTCTGAGCTTCAGTTTCCTTATCTATAAAATGGGTGCAAAAGCACAAAACATATCTGCAAATTGTCACCAGTGAACCAAATTTTCTTCAGCACCAATGTCATAAAAAAGTTTTATGGGAGCATACCCATGTTCATTTACTCAAAATATATTGTATGTAGCTGTTTTCAGAGATCATGCATGGCCCTCAAGCCTAAAATATTTAGTATCTGGCCTTCTATAGGGAAAAAAAAAAACCTTTCACCTTCAGAAAGAAATTATTTTTGTATGGTTCAGCAGCCAGTAAATGTCTGTGATATTATTTATTAATAATAGTCAGTTGTAAAAACCATGGTGTTCAAATGTCCTAACATTTGGAGAGGCATCTCTGTACACAGGACTTCAGGAGCAGCCTGCCAACTCAGTGGGAAGATCAGCAGGCTCTGCCTCTTGTGAGGTGCTGGTCACAGAGATGGGTGAGCTGGTAGGGTGGCAGGATGTGATGTGCAGCTGTCACTATGAGACTGAGAGCCTGACGGCAAGACAGCAGCTGCCATGCGTCACCATGCTATGTAACCAATACTCTGCCATTCCTGGACGGAGGGTCTGTGGTCACAGGTGTGTGACACATGCATATTCATGACTAGCCCTACTCTAACCAAGCAGTGGAGACCAGAGGGTTCAGGGGGGGAGGGGGTGCAGCTGTGCTTAGATGATGACTAAGCAGGTATAAGCAGCCACTACAGAGTCTGGTCCATTTTCCAAAAGTAACTGATCCCCCAAGATACACTTGTCTGAAATTGGAAATAAGAAGGCTCATCTAGAACAAAAATTTTTAAATGTCAGCCTAACATAACAGTGTTTAGACTAACATTTCCAAATAATATAATAGATCTGATGCTGATAATTTATCAAAGAACTGATACTACATGGCCTGTATTAGTACACTTGAGAATAAATTCTGTCAATCTCCAATATGGCAATGGTTCCCATAAACCCCTCAAACCCCTCACAAAGTTGTCTTTCAAAGCAATTATTCAAAAGACCTAAAGAGTTTATATGAAGCTGGGAATGGTGACACATGCTTGTAATCCAAGCATTCAAGAGGCTGAGACAAGAGAATCACAGTGAGTTTGAGGCCAGCCTGGGCCACATAGTGAGTTTAAGGCCAGTCTGAACTACAGTGAAATCCGGTCTCAACCCTCTTCCTCCTCGAAAAACTGAGTTTACTCAAACTGCTGCCTATATTCTTGTCTAAAGCCTTGAGCAAATCACCTGATCCATTTTTATTTTACTGTCCTGTGTGCTAAAGAGAAGCTGTAATAAGAGCAAAAGCAGAAAGAAGAGCCATGATTCAAAACTGTTTCCTACTAGGGGCTGGGGATTTAGCTCAGTGGTTCCGGTGCCTGCCTTGCAAGTACAGGGGCTCAGGCTCAATCCCTGTTAACCACATATAATGCCAGGCATGGTGACTCACACCCACCAGCAATCAGTACCACATACCACAGTGCCAGGTGTGGTGGCTAATGCCTGTAATCCCCACACTTGGGAGACAGAGGCAGGAGGATTGCTGTGAATTTGAGGCTTGCCTGGGCTACATAGTGAGTTCAGGGCCAGCCTAAACTACAAAGCAAGACTAAAAAAAAAAAAAAACTATTTCCTGCTGGATGCTGGTGGATTCTTCTCAATCCCTCCCTAAAGATTCTTCAATAAACTCAAGTCCATAGAAAGGAAAAAATATGGCCAGGAGGAAACCTCAAACTGGTCAATAGTTTATATATTAAAATGGAATCACTGAATCACACAGACTCGAGTTGTAAAGTGTATGTTTTCTTTCCAAGAACCTTTCCTCCTAATCATTTCATTGGTATGATATAAAACAATTAGGCCTCTTTTTGGATGTAGCTTCTCATTAAATGTCATGCATACAACCTTTACAGGTAAGTCACTGCCCAGAGAACCTTATCATCTAGGACAGGTCAGGCCAGGCTGCTGCTAGAAATGAAGAGTAGGTGTTCACAGGAAGTGGGAAGACATCAGACAGGTGTGGCTGTTGGTTTTAGAGTTTACAAAGTATGCAAACTAACATTCGAGTTTATCCCAGTCTCATGGCCATCTTGCTTCCTCATTTGTCAGCAGTAACACTTGATGGCAGCAGCCAGCTTCTCCCAGTGACACCCTTTGCCTTCCTCACAGGTGCAGCATTCGGACAGAAGTTGTCAGAGAGCTCATCCAAGGCTTTGCTTTCCTCAGCTCAAGGAAATACTAACAATTCTATCATTTTCCTGCCAAAGGAAGATCTGGATTAGTAAGGAGCAGTGAAAGCACTTGAAGACTTCAACAAGGGTCAAGGATTCTGCTCAAGGGGTTCTGTGCCTACCTTGGGAGCTTAAGGGCCTCAGTTTGATCCCTGATACCACACACAAAAAAAGCTGCAGATTTTCAAACAGCAACACACCTGCCTTGGAAGACTTTACCAAAATACAGTCCTGTTAAGTTCACAGGTGATGACAATTTACACTGATGGGATGATCAAGTTGAAGTCAATTTGATTATTACCAAAACTGTAATCAACTACTGGGTTGGGCACTGGGTGACTTCCTGGCAAGTGCAAGGTCCTGAATTTGATCCCTGATACTGCAAAAAAAAAAGTACTCAACTATCAACTTTGTCTATTTGTATAGTTAATACTAATAATATTATCATCATGAACACCAGCAGCTCTGTATCTCAACTCAAGGAGTAGTATCTCTCTTAATACCTGATACAAGTATATATACTTCTATGATATACTATATAATATAGACACAAATATAGGAACATGGGGCCGGGAATTTAGCTCAGTGGTTCTGGCACCTGTCTTGCAAGCACAAAGGCCCAGGTTCAATTCCCCAGTAGCTACATACAATACTGGGTGTGGAGACTCATACCCAGTGGCAATCAGTACCACAGACCACAGTGCTGGGTGTGGTGGCTCACGCCAGTAATCCCAGCACTCGGGAGGCAGAGGCAAGAGGATTGCTGTGATGTGAGTTTGAGGCTGAGCTCAGGGCCAGCCTGAACTACAAAGCGAGACCCTGTCTCAAAAAAAAAAAAAAAAAACTCTCTCTCATATATATATGAACATATATTTCATATATATATATATGAACATGAAGACATAGGGAAGCTTTATTTTTAGCCTCTTTTTTGGTAAGGAATGGGTTTAGAAACAGGTAAAATTCTTACTGCTTTGTTAGTTTGCTAGGGCTGTTGTATTAAAAGACCTCAAACTGAGAGACTTAAACAACAAAAGTTTATTGTCTCACAATTCTGGAAGCTAGAAATCTACCTGTCAGAATCAAGGTGTCAGCAAGATCTGTCTTCTGAAGATCGATGTTATAAACAAACTTGCACACAAGCTTAGTTGTAAATAAATCTCTTTATATCAAATTTCTGAGCATATGCAGTTTGCACGTTGGATGAACTTAATCTATTACCATGGTTTCATGCTTTATTGATTTGTGAGGTTGCTAGTTAGTCATAGCAGACACAAAATAATTACTGAATCTCCTCTTGATAAACATAAATGAGATTATGGCTCAAAATAAAACAATGAGGCCGGGGAGTTAGTTCAGTAGTTCCGGGGCCTGTCTTGCAAGCGCAAGGACCCGGGTTCAATCCCCGGCAACCACATACCACACTGGTTGTGAAGACTCATGCCCAGCATCAACCAGTATCACATACCACAGTGCCAGGCATGGTGGCTCACGCCTGTAATCCAGCACTCCGGAGGCAGAGGCAGGAGGATTGCTGTGATGTGAGTTTGAGGCTGAGCAGAGGGCCAGCCTGAACCACAAAGTGAGACCCTGTCTCAAAAACACCTTAAAAAAAAATAAATAAAACAATGAAATTTTAAGAACCTACTGCTGACAGCGAATGGAAATAGGGGGAAATATTTGCTGAATTTACATACTTATGTTTTTTGGCTTTTTTTTTTTGTTTGAAACAGGCTCTCACTTTGTAGTTCAGGCTGGCCCTGAGCTCATGTGTAGCCCAGGTGAGCCTTGAACTCACAGCAATCCCTCTGCCTCTGCCTCCTGAGTGCTGGGATTACAGGCATGAGCCACCACACCTGGCATTGTGGTATGTGGTTACCCGGGAATGAACTCGGGTCCTTGTGCTTGCAAGGTAGGTGCCAGAACTACTGAGCTAAATTCCAGGCTCCTACATCTTTATATTTTGTCATGTTGATGCAATCTAACTTTCATATATATATATATATGAAATATATACATATATGAAGTATATATATATATATATGAAAATTAGATTGTCTCTGTTCTCAGTCATTAATAATCCATATATGTGTGTGTGTGTGTGTTTGTCTTGCAAGCACAAGGACATATGGATATATATATATATATATATATATATATATATATATATATATAACCATTTATTAGAGATTAGGAATATAGCGTTTTTTTAAAAACAGATCCATCATGCAGGATCAATAAGGGTATTAATGTCTCACACTGCAGCTTAAGACTACTTCATTTACTCAAAATCAAGCAGATACAGCTATTGCTAAGGATATATGAGACATACACATCAATCCCAGAATGTTATGGTGCAAAAACCATGGCGGGTGCATTGTACCTAATAGTAACAGACTCATGTCATCTTTCTCTTGGTATTTTTTTTTAATCTTGGTGAAGTGGGGTTGGAGGGTGAGAATGTTTGCAAGCTGTATCTCTATTTTCTAGCAAGGAAAATTAAGTACTTAGTTTTTCTTTAGTGATGCAGTATAATGATGCTTCCTAATCAATCTAAACCTCTAATTATTTGACAAAGGCCATGAGGTAACTCACCTCACATTGGAATAAAACAACAGATTTGGCCAGCAATAGGGAAGAGTGTTAATGATTCAACACAGAGACAAGAGGATTCTTGAAGCTTTTGCATAAGTGTAGAGCTACCACATGTGTAGCCTGCCGGCCTTCTCACTTTTCATTTCTGTCCAATGTGCCTCACTTTTGATTTCTTCACACTCAGAGGGTGGAAAGCAATCTCAGAAAGTGCTTAACTCAATCAGTGTGCAGCCACCCAAACACCTCCGGGGGAAATGACAAGCACCAGCTTCAGACAGCGGAGGGGAAAGAAAGCTGTGTGCAAATCCGGAATCATCTGATGCGAGCAAAGGTGGAAAATTATAGAGGCATTCTTTGGGGTCACAGAGATAGCATTTAGGATCCCACGACTGCAATTTAAAAAATGGTACCCTTCTGGATTGAATCACTTCACCTGGCTGCTCAAATCCCTTATTTAGAATTAGGAAGCAAATTACAATCTCCAGAGCTCAAGCATGAAATTATGAATGTTTGATTCGTTATGGTCTAGACTTCATCTGTCTTCAAACCAGGGCTGAGACAGAAAAGAAATGTCCAACAAAAGATCTACCTGACATTCTGATACTCTGCAATATTCATGTACCTAGTCATTCATTCTTTTGTTCAATCACTCATCAAATATGGAGCTCTCACACCCATATACCAGAACAATGAGCCAAGCAGCTCAGGTTATTATGAATACAAAAAAACCTCAATTTCTGTGGCCAGCAACCTGGGAAAAGCTGACAGATTTCAAAGTGCCTAAATGACTAGAGTTTTTCTCCTTTCCTTTATCATGGAGGGATGTGGTCTCTCAATGTTATCTACAGCAAATATCAAACATTTTTATCCAGTTAAAATACTTCTCCTCAAGTACCACCTGTCCACCTCTTTGCTGACTTTTATTTAGCCTTTTTTGCTCAGGATTCGCTGGGTATCTATTATGCTCTGCTCTTTCAGGACACTGAATAAACTGTCTACTTTAGAAGTTGCTCAAAAACTGTTCCTGAAGGGAACTTTATAGTTCCTTTATAGGAATTCACTCACTGTACCATCCTACGTGCAGTGAAGAATCCTGCTGGACACGAATAATTATGTCAAATGGGTTTGCAAGGTCACATTTTTACATTTCTCACTTCCTGGAGCTGGGGTCACCTGTATATACAAGAACAATAAGGCTGGAAAGGACAGCTGATCTAGTTAAGAATTTAGCTGTACTACAGCTTTGGCTTAAAAAAGTCTCAATATGTTTCTCTTAGCTCTAAAAGTACTCTTATATTCCAGTTTTGCAGGATGATCTATAGTATGATATCAAGTCACTTGGGTGACCTACAATCTCACAATAAAATACCTCTAAAATGTTTACTATCAGAAACAATTAAATGGAGACTATTCTCTATTAATCAAGCAATCACTGTAAAATTCTTCACCTTTTCTTGTTCTTTCAGATTTTAAGCTATTGCCTTAAAGTGCTCTGCTCTTCACCGTCTTTGTCATTCAAAATTTCTCTCACTCCCTGTGCTTGGGGACACTTCTCCAGGTTGTCAGAATTCTCACTCCTCACTGGAGCCTCACACCCTCCCCCAAATCTCCCATTCCCACCCCCTGAACATGAAGCTGCTGACCAGGAACTCTTTTATTTTCAGCACCAGGACAGCAATCAACCCCTAATACATCCCTTACCTTCCACTATAATTTTCCTCATGTTAACAGTTACCAGAAACATATGTACATAGGCATGCTGTCCTAAAAGCCCACTTTGTTTATTAAAATGCAATTTACCTCAAAATTTGAGATATACAAAGTATATAATACAATTAATGTAAAATATGTGTATCATGTCATATAAAGTAATGATCAATTCTGAAGTTAATTAGCTTCTGTTTATATTACAATATTACTACCTTCTGAATTTCTACCTTACTGTTATGCTCATATCATTCTCAAGTCAATGTTATTTCTCTGAAAGTAGAAACATTCATTTTAATGTATTAAATATGCATATAATGGGCCGGGGATTTAGCTCAGTGGTTTTGGTGCCTGTCTTGCAAGCACAAGGGCCTGGGTTCGATCCCCTGGTAAGTACATACAATACTGGGCATGGAGACTCACGCCCAGCAGCAATCAGTACCACCTACCACAGTGCCGGGCGTGGTGGCTCACGTCTGTAATCCCAGCACTCAGGAAGCAGAGGCGGGAGGATTGCTGCGATGTGAGTTTGAGGCTGAGCTCAGGGCCAACCTGAACTACAAAGTAAGACCCTGTCTCAAAAAAAAAAAAGTATATAAAATGGGTATTAACTGCTATACTACAAATATCAGAACAAAAGACTATGTCATCAAGTCAATTAAATAGTCAAAAATGACAAAGCAAAAATTTGATAATTTTTCAACTTTCATTATTCTAATTTTCAAATACTCTAATTTTCCATTTCCAGTAGTAGCTTTAGAGGACACAAATTTCAAATTACTTTAAGTTTTTTTTAAACATCCCATACAACCTAGTAACCTCTACTTTTAGTAGCTGTTTTATTATTCTAGTTACATATTCAACTAACTTCCCCAAAGGAAATGTTTTAAATCAGATGCTGCCTACCAAATTGAACAGAGACTAAGTTCCAGGTAAAACTTCAATAGCAGATGTAAGACTAATGGAACTCCTCACACCAGAACCAGAAAGCGAAAAAAATCACTTCATAAAGACGTTCACAGAGGGGAAAAACACTAGAGAGTCAACATCTGCAAAAGTTTTATCTTATTTATCAAAATACTCTGAAGACAATAGCAAAAGATGATAATACAATTTTACAAAGAAAGTTACTTGCACATTTCTGTATTGATTTAACTGAATAGGACAGGGGAAAGCCCCAGCACAATCAGAAGAATATTTGCAATGCAATTAGACGGACCAAGTGCATCTGAGTGTATGCCAGACCCAGAGGCCTCTCCTAAGTTCGCACGGTGCCATGTCTTCCTGTGGTGTACAGTATCAAGCTGCACGTCCTACAGTTTTCTTTACTTCTGTCATTTAACTAGATGTTTACGGAATACCTTGCCTGGGCTCTCAACATTTCGGGTACGGCATCCAGTGCTATGTGCGTTGTTCCAACACCATCTGTCACTTAAGCTTCCACAGATTCAAAAATTTCAATTCCAACAAATCTATGCGGCACTCAAACTGAAGCTATAATTCAAATTTCGACATGAAGCTTGAATTCCTTTTCAGTGTTCTTCAACTTTGACCCAACTCCCCCCCCCTTTCCCTGAAAAGGGCCAAGACAACAGCCCAGCAAGTGGGGCAGGCAAAACAGGCCTCCTTTGTTCACTTTTGTCCTTTCAGCTCTCTATTGAGGTAAGAAACTGAAAAGGCGCACCAAGCTTTGGAAGGCAGCAGCATGCCTGCTCACAAGCCATCCTCCCTCAAAGAACCACAAAAAACTCCAGGACGAACCTCTTTCACAGTCCATTCCTACCTTAAGGCATAATTAGTGGAAGATTAGTACTTTTCCTCTGCCTTTCCCTCGAGCGAATCTGTTCATGGTGTTTAACATGAGCTTGTAATGTTCATCAAAAATGCATACTGTAAATCATACCATTCAAATGCCAAGGCATCTGAAAGTGGCATGGAATTAACTTTAAAGCTGAAATTTCACTACATGCTGAATACATGTGCTGAATATTTTGAATGCTCTCAGCCCACTTGAGAAAGATAAATCAAATTCATTGCATATTACTCAGTGGAAGACCTCCTACAGGATTCCCTCAGATTCCCCTGGGAATGGATTTTTCTGGTTACAGTGGGTTTTGAACCAATATATCGTGCACATCATAAAATTTATATATATATGTATATATATATATATTCATACAATATATATGAGTATATATTAAAAATACCATTTCCAGTCCTCCTATCATTTAATAATATGGGATTGTAAAGGACCCTTTTTTCCAATAGTAACTGTCATTTCATTCTGATGTGAATTTAACAATGCTCTAATACAGGGAGATATAGAAGAAAACCAGAGAAACCATCATACAAGAAAGTACTTGTCATTCCTGCTTTTTAAGCTGAGTAAGCCTTTGGTTGGGTTGAGTCATGCAGTAGTGTCAGTAGCTGTAAATCTGTTCCCTTTACCACTAGCATTTCTTATATTCACCAGCTCTTTCCTCACTTGAGAGAAACCCTACATCTAACTGTTAAATTTTTTTTCTAATTTGAAATTCCAATCTTGTAGGCCAGGAAAATAGGTCAATTAAGTTGACACCACATCTTTTTTATTAGCTTGGCTAAGCAATTATAATTGGGTGGCAAGGGCTTAGGCTGTCATCTTTGAAGATTCAATGGTGGAGAGAAATGCCCAATGCAGAACTGTAATTTACAACTCTAGTACAGCCTTAAACACATGCAGCATAAGGAGGGTCCAGTGTATTTTCATACTCTTGATCAGAATTTTCTCTTGATCAGAATTAAAATAGTAATGTTATTTGGAGGCAATAATGCAACAGCATACTAATTTAATATACTCTTGTAGCAAAAACATGTGGAATGAGTACACCACTATATATATCTCAGCATCTAAAACTAATAACCAGAGGCCAGGCATGGTGTAATCCTAGCACTCAGAAGACTGAGGGAAGAGGATAGCTGTAAGTTCAGGCCAGTCTGAACTATATGGTGAGACCTTGTCTTTAAAAAAATGAACAACGGCCAGGGATTTAGCTCAGTGGTTCTGGCATCTGCCTGGCAAGTACAAGGTCCTGAGTTTGATCCCCAGTAACCACATACCATAATGCTAGGTGTGGTGACTCACACCTATAATCCCAGCCCTCGGGAGGCAGAGGCAGGAGGATTGCTGTGAGTTTGAGGCTGGCATGGGATGCGTAGTGAATTCAGGGCCAGCCCGAACTACAAAGTGAGACCTTCCTTGTCTCAAAAAAATAATAAAAAATAAATAAAATAAAAAGAAACAACAACAATAACAACAAATGAAGAGTATATCAATAGTGTTTTCTTATCCTGGATATGACATATACATGTTTACACAAAGGCATGCGGCCAGTCAAAAGCTGTTAGAAACCATGCTTCCTTTTAGTAAAAGCTTTAGAAACTACAGGATAATACCTTATACCCACTAAAACAGCCATTATCAAGAAATGGACCAGGGTGAGGTGGCTTACATCTGTAATCAATTCCAGCACTTGGGAGGCAGAGGCAGGAGCATTGCTGTGAGTTCGAGGCTCGCCTGGACTACAAAGTGAGTTCAGGGCCAGCCTGAACTACAAAGCAAGACCTTATCTCAAAAAAGAAAGAAAGAAAACAGAAAGTAACAAGTGCCAGGGATGATGTAAAGAAACCCAAACCCTTCTGCACAGTTGGCAGAAGATATAGCTGCTACAGAGAGCAGGAAGGCAGCTCCTCCAAAATTTTAAAATATAAGCATCATCTGATCCAGCAGTTTCATTTCTGGGCACATACCCAAAAAAATTCAAAGCAGAAACTCAAATGGGTAAATTTACTGTACACAAATAGGTATTTGTATTTATAATGTTCATCACATAATCATATAAATAGCAAAAATATAGAAGTAACCCATGTATCCTCCAACTGAAGAATAAACAAAATATTAACAATGAAATATGTATACAAGGGGGCCAGGGATTTAGCTCAGTGGTTCCAGTGCCTGCCTTGCAAGTGCAAGGGCCCGGGTTCATCACCAGTAACCACAGACAACAATGCAGGGCATGGAGACTCACGCCCAACAGCAATCAAAATCACATACCACAGTGCTGGAAGTGATGGCTCATGCCTGTAATCCCAGCACTCAGGAGGCAGAGGCAGGAGGATTGCTGTGAGTTCAAGGCTGAGCTCAGGGCCAGCCTGAACTACAAAAGTGAAACCCTGTCTCAAAGAAAAAAGAACAAATGTATACAAGGGTCAGGAATTTTGATGACATTATGAACCTTGACAACATTATGCTAAACAAAACAAGCTAGTCACAAAAGAATAAAGCCTATATGACTCCAGTCATATGATATTTAAAGGGCAGACAAATTTATAGAGACATGAAGTAGAATGTTGGTTGCTAGGGGCTGGGAAGAGAGGATAAGTTCGTGTTCTGTGGGTCAGAGTTTCAGTTTGGGGAGATAAAGAACGTCTTGCAGATGGAAAGAGGAAATGGCTGCACATATGCAATTGCACCTACCGTCGCTAAACCATATACAGACCTTTAAAATGGGTAAGTTTATAAATTTTACATGGTACCTATTTTACCACAATAAAAAGTAACTCAGCAATAACATTGTTATAACAATATATAACAATATATTGCTTTTATCCTTTCATTTAAAAATAACTTGAAAGTGAAGGATTTAAATTGCTAAAACTGGGCACCAGGAATTTATCTCAGTGGTTCTGGCACCTGCCTTGCAAGCACAAGTTCCCAAATTTGATTTCTGGTAACCACATACAACAATGCCAGGAATAGTGGCTTATGCCTGTAATCCTATCACTCGGGGGCGGGGGGGGCTAGAGGCAGGAGGATTGCTGTGAGTTCGAGGTTCACCTGGGCTACACAGTGAGTTCAGGGCCAGCCTGAACTACACAATGATACCCTGTCTTGAAAAATTAATTAATTAATTGCTAAAATTGGAAACAAAGCCATTCCCAAATCTTATTCTTTCATGTAGCCTGCTTTTTTCTCATTTTAAGAGGGAAAATCAGTAATCATTGATTTGGATACATTTTTTCATTCTTAGAAACTTTAATGAAACTCACAGAAGCAGAGAGTAGAGTGGCAATTTCAGGGCTGGAGACAGGGGTATAGGGTATGAGTGGGACATGGGGAGATGCTGGTTAAAAGTACAAAGTTCAGTTAGGCAGGAGGAATAATCTTGGAGATATAATGTAAAGCACAGTTACTCATACCACACTGCATTCCTGAAACTCCCTCAGCCAACAGACCGTCAGTGTTCCCAAGACCGAAAAAGCAGCATACGGGTGATGGATATGTTACTAGTTAAGATTATGGTAATTAATTCACAACATATATCTCCATCAAAATACCAACTTGTACACCATAAATAAATGCATTTTTTAATTTGTCAGGTAAAGTTGGAGGGATGGTGGAAACTTCAGCCTCTGGTGCCAAAACAGGCACATTTAAACCAAAAGGGCTTTTAATTTGCATAAGCCTATGAAGGGATGAACAAAATAAGCCACTAGATTCTTGCCCTTGCCATCTCGGTGTCTCCTCTGTCCTCACCAGCAAGATTCAAAAAGCGTCCAAGAGCATGACATTTCAAATAAAAAGAACACTACATGTACTTAGGGATTTTCAATCATTTTCAAACCACTTCTTCTTTATCAATGATCTCAGCAGGTAAGGGCTGACCTGAAGCAGTCCTTGGATCTGAAAATACAAAACTCGTCAGAGAAGACAAACACACTAGACTTGCTGTGCATTGCCATGCCGCTCAGAGGGAACCTGCGCTTTGGGATGGGGGAGAAACTACCAAGGTTGCTGATGTGGGCTATAAATGAGGATCTCACTATGCATGGGGACAGCATTGGCCTGCGTGTCTCAGGGGTCATCCTTGGAGAGTGTAGGGACTGCTGAGGTGTATAAGGGGGCTTCCTGCAACATCGATCACATTCTGTTTCATGATTTGAAGCTAGCTGTCCCAGTGTGTCCAGTCTGGGCAAGTTCACCAACTGTACTTTTATGAGATGTTTAAAAAGACGAAAATGTGTGCAGGGGGCAGTATGCAGTCATAGTGACAAAACTACAATTAACCTTCCAAAGAGCAGAAATTTTGTCTTGCTCACCATGGTCTCCCCAATATCTAGAAAAGGCAGCTAGGCACTTGGTAAGTATTTACATAATGAATGAATGTCTCAGAAAAATTTCTATGGCATTCTATTAAATAACTCATGTGCAAATGCACAGCATAGTTAAAGATGCCATGCAAGGAAAACTATGTCTATGTAAAAGCATTATTGAAATGGTTCTTAAGGAAATTTTCTACAGCCGAGGTGTATACATTCTTAGTACCCTCAGCACACTTTTGAAGCCCTCCCACTCACCCAATATTGTTACCATAGTTGCCTGGACCTCACACAGGAAGTCGCATTTCCAGAGATGACTTGCTTTTCATTTGCTGTCAACGCAGCATAACATTAATACGAGGGAAGGGCCTTGACATTCAACCCAGAGCCCACATCACTATCCTACACAAGAGCAGTACCCTTCTGAGCCCCAATGCACCCCTTTTGAAACTCGAAGGGCTAGATACAATGTTGAGTGAGTTTTCTTTTAGCTCTATAATTCCAGAAATATATGAATGTTTAGCAGCTTTCCTGTAACAAAGTAGAAAGAAGGATAAAAGAAAGTCATGAGTCCCTGTGATTACAAACACAAAATAAATCTCTTTCCAATAAGTTGGTTAGTAATTCTAAAAGCTATACCAAAAATAGCTGATTTCACTTTCATTTCATTTCTTCAGCACTGGCTAACATCAAGCACTTCTGCATACAAGCTATACAGTGTCATGTACGTAGGATGCTGAATGCTTTCCTAGATTTCTACGCTAGAGTCTTATCCAAACTCCACATCCAATTTGAACAATAACTTTTCTGCAGTCAAAACAATGTAAGAGGACCTTCAGGATTGGGGCGCCAAAGTAGAAGCATTTGCAAAATAGAAATATTGTCCTCTTTTTAAAAACATTTTTTCTTTTAGAAAAAGTTTTAAATTATGATGTGTCAACAACATCTCTGTAATTGCAGGGAGCTCTGGTTAGTAAGAACACTTCAGTGACTGTAATGGTTGGATTGTGGGTTAACACCCACGTACTTAAAAGCTAAATGGAATAAAGAACATTTACAGGAACTAAGGGCAATAGAAGGAAATAATTTTTTCACATGGTCCCCTTAAGTACAGTATTGCCTGTCACTGTGAGACCCACGAGGTTCAGAATTAAATGGGTTTATCATGCACCTTCCTGGTTTAAAACCCTAGGATTCTAGGCTTCCTCTAAGTTAATGAAAGGCCACGCTTGCACAGTCTGGGATGGCAAAATACCAGAATAAAAAGCTAACCCTCCTCTACAGCGGAGGTCGCTGAGCGCTGGCGTCTCCTGCCTGCTCAGCCTCGGTCTTGCTCGGTTAGTGGGCATGGCGCCCGCCCCCAGCTACACTGGACACGGAGATGACGGGGAGGGGGGGCGGTTACTCGCTGAAGTGCAGGTCCGAGGGGCTGGGTGCCTCCTCTAGTTAAGGAGGTCCTGGGAAAGTCACTTGACTTAAGTAAAGCTTTGTCTCATAATTTTTAATGAGACCGTTGTTGGAATTAAGTGAGATGATACATGCAATGTGCCCAGTGTCTCGCACTACGTGAAGCTTTCGCAACACGTTGACTATCAGTACTATTCAAATCCATTTCGGGACGGCCTCATCATCGCAGTATTTTCATAGCACAGCATGGTTAGCATGAAAGTAGTTCCAACCACAACAGCCCAGGTCGGCAGGTTTGCATATGGTGGCCTCTGGTTTCCTGGCCAGAAGCCCAGGGGAGGACAGGACCCTATGTCACTAGTTCCTTCTCTTCCCGCAAGACCCTCGGGCGAGGAGGCGCCCAGCCCCTCGGACCTGCACTTCAGGGAGTGAAACCCACCCCCCCTCTCCGGGCACCTCCGCGCCCGCTGTAGCTGGGGGCGGGCGCCTTGCCCACGAGCGGAGCAGGACCGAAGCTGAGCAGGCAGGAGACGCCACCGCTCGGCGACCTCCGTCTGCGCCCGCCGCTGCAGGAGGCGACCTCTCCTCGCGTCACCGACCCCGACAGGCCGGGTCCCCCTGCGGGCCGGCGGGGCTGAGCAGGCGGCCGCCGGGACCGAGCTGCCAAGGCGCCCACCGCGCGGCGCGGAGCCCGAGGGCGTCGCCCGGCGCAGATGGCGCGGACGGCGGGGCGGTGATGCTCCGGGCCGCACCCCGCGGCGGAGCTGCTGCCGGGAAGAGCCGGGCGCGCGTGCCGGTCCTCGGAGGCTGGGTGTGGTGCCGGGGCTCGGGGCCGCACTCGCACTCGCCCGCCAACAAAGCCCGCCAGCGCCCGCGCCCGCCGTCCTCCGGCCGTGAGTCCGCTCCGGGCGGCGGAAGCGGGGGGGCCAGCGTCGCCCGAACTCGGCCGCCCGGCAGGTGTGAGCGCGTCCGAACAAAGCCCACGCCCAGATGTGTGACCCGCGCGCACCCGCCGTGGCCCAGCCCCGCCCCGCGCCCCCGCCGCATCGCGACCCTCGCGCCCTCCGGAGGCCGAGGAGCCGGCCCGGCCGCCTGCGGTGCGCGCCGGAGCCCTTCGGACCGGCTCCCAGAGAGCGCGGCGCACGGGGCAGAAGTTGGCCGCGCGCCGGGGGCGCAGGGGTCGCGGCAGTGCCCGGCCGGTGAAGCCAAAGGGAGTGGGCGAGCCGCCGAGCTCCGGGGCAGAGCCGCCGGAGGGAGCCGCCGCTGACCCAGCCGCCGGCGCCCCCGCCCGAGCCAGCCGGCGACCCCGCCTGGCGCGCACCGAGCTACTCACGTTCTCGCGCCGGCCGCCGCTCCGCCCGGGGGCGACTGTCCGACCCTGAGGCGCAGCTGTCGTTCGCGCGTGTGACGACGCCGTCGCCCCCAGCGGCCGCAGCCGGCCGCCCCTGCGCTGTGCCCAGCGCCGCCCGCGCGTCCGAGGCTCGGAGCGCGGCGCGCGCCGCCCGCGACCCCGTGAGGAGAGGCCGCCCGCGCCCCCGCCCGCGCGCCCCTGCCCAGCGGCGCGCGCCCGCCCGCTCCCGCTCAGCCCCTGCCCAGCGGCGCGCGCCCGCCCGCTCCCGCTCAGCCCCTGCCCAGCGGCGCGCGCCCGCCCGCTCCCGCTCAGCCCCTGCGGCGGAGCCCGCGGACTAGGGCTCTGGCCGTCGGCGCCTCGCCCCGCCCGGCCTCACCTGCGCCTCGGGAGCCCGCGAGCCGCGCTGCCGTCTGCGCGGAGGGCCCGGCGGGAGTGTGCGGGGACCGGGTGCCGGGGCTTGGCTAGAAAGACGTTCCAGAAAGTGGGTGGCGTTTAAACGCCACTCTCATAGGTTTAGGTTTCGGTGGGAGGTCTGTCCTCTTCCCCCCGCCCCCCAGCCTTTACTGTCTTCCAAACTCCTCAGTTTCGCTTGACACGGAGTGGGTGTTCTTGTCCTCCCCTTTTGTTTTACAGCGGTCCTTTCCAAATGCCCCTGGGAAAGTGTCACTGTGAGGTGGATGCTGTCTGTATAGCTGTGGGGATTGGGTTTCTGGTGCCAGCGAACACGAACGAATTCGTTGAAAGGTGCTTTCTTTCAGAGGTGGGAGTATCGTGGGGTCTGGTTTTTTCCTGATGTTTAAGTACTAACCAGGATTTGCTAGATAAGTAGTAATCGGATAAACACAGGCGCGCGGGCCAGTGTCCCTCGATCCTCCAGTCTCAGCGACCCTGCCGGGGGCCACCCTCTTGACCGCACCGCAGGCCCCTGTCACTTGCTTTCCGAGCTCCTCCCTCCGCCACCAGCGACCTCCAAGGCAGGACTGGGGTTGGACAGAGAAGAAGTTACTTGTAGGCTCACAGCCCCTCTGCCCTGCTCCACTTGAACTTGAACTCACCAAGGGGCCCCCTCGTTCTGCGTGAGAAAGCGGCCTTCCTTCCTCTGCCTCCTGCGCCCTGCACTGGCTCCGTCCTTCCGGAAGCGGGGTGGGGTCCCATTATCCCCTCACCCCCCTGACCCTGGTCCTTGCTCCACTGCCACTCACCTGGGAACCTCACACCTCGATTAACTGTCCAAAATCTCCCTCTGAAATATCTTTTAAAAAGAAAACAATGATTCCATGCTACTCTTCCTTAAACATTTGGAGTGGTTCTCTGTCGTCTAAAAATAAACTCCAAGTCCCCTGTTGTGCTTTTCAACCTGCCTCTGACTCACCACTTCATCCTCGAGTGAAGAGAGTGTTCAGAACTCCAAGCTTCTGCCTGAGAGTCTTTCTACCTGGGACACGAGCTGGTCTCTTGCTCATTCAGCGAAGCCTCCCTGGCTCCTGTTACCTCCTTTGTGAATTCTTTCCTGAGGCCATGTGTTCTCATCTGCCTGCATGTCTTGCTCCAAACTGCTCACTTCTTTAAGAACCATCTGACCTGTTTTTGTGGGAGCAGATCGCCCACCCATACGAAGGAAGCCGCAGCCCTCCTGTGAGAACTTGAGGCTCTCCACTCCCCACTCCCTGCTGGGAGTCTTGGGTCCTTTCTCAGGTGCTCTTCTGCCTTCTACTCTGCTGCCCCACGGTGTCCAGTCAGTCACCTTGGTGATTTCCCGACCATGGTCTTTCCCTTGAATCCTCCCAGGCAGTCTGTGCGGTGGAAGATGACCTGCTCTCCTTCCTTCTGACCCTGGCTCTGAATGGCAGGCAGTGGGGCCCTCGGGCCCTGAACCAGCGGGCTGTGTCTCCCTGGGTTACAGCCTCACCAACACCCTCGTATCTCCTCTGGCTTCTGCTTGAACTGCGCTTCCTCTTTAGGCTCCAGTCCTGGCCCTGAAACCAGGTCGGACAGAGAGCGAATGAGGTCCTGTGAGGTCCAGGCCAGTCCCGATGCCCGGGAGACCCCGCGGCCGCAGCGGTGCTCAGGGCTATTGAAAGATGGGCGCAGGAGTGAGTCGTAGGCAAGGAACAGCTGCTGGGACACAGCCTTCGTCATCGCTGCAGGTAGGACAGCAGCCTGGTACCAGGGCGACTGGGAGGATCAGCTTAGCACGCTGGACGGGGTCTAGGACATTAATAAGTGCTCGGCAAATTCCAGTTTGAACGGCGATCACTTACGTTTGTCAAAGAAACGCTTGAATTAAAGCAAAAAAAAAAAAAAAAAAGCCCAGAAGAGGAAAATCTTAAAAGGGATGGAAACCACATTAACAGCATGGAATTAAAATTAAATAAGTTTGATGCTCTATGACGGTTATAAGAACACGAAATTATTTTAAATTTCCAGTTAATGGTTTCAGCTGCATTGCAGCCCTCCCAGACTCCCCGGAGGATGAGCAAGCCGCAGGGAGAACCCGACAGCTGCCGCAGGCGAAGCCGAGCTGAAGGAGCGCGGAAGGAGGGCTGGGAGGGAGATCTGAGGATTAGAGGATGCCTGAGCGGCCCAGGCCCTTCCAATGCGCCCCATTGGATTTGCTTGCTGATGCGCGCGGCCTTCCAAACTGGCTGCCCGGCCAGCCTAGCGATATGCACAACTCACTTCCCAGCCCACCTGCCCTCCTGCTTCCCAAACCTCAGCCCCGAGCTCAGTCCACCTTCACCCATGGGCCGGGGTGAGGTAAGTCTAGTGTCCTCATCGCTCTCTAGCAATGGAATTTTCCGCGAGCCTGGGGCTGTGTAAGCCCTTGGTGTTTGCGATTCCGAGCAGTTCGTGCTGTTATCCTCCTCTTTCGGGGAATCAAGGCCAGAGAGGCTGAGTAAGTAGCAGAGATCACACAGCCAGCGGCAGAGGTGGGAGCCAAGCCGGGGTGCTAGGATTCCAGGGCCCACGTCTTAACCACACTGCCACACGCCCTATCAATCACAGCGCACTAAAAGTTTAATTGTTTGTTTTGATGGATAAATCGGAATGACGCCGCATTAAACAGTGAATCAGAGGGCCATGGCGCCCTCCAGCGGTCCCTGTGATGAATGACTATGCTTCTGACTTTCTCCTTTGCTGTCCTTTCTCAGAATTACTCTCCTTTCCTTCTCCGCTTTTGCCCCACTCTTGCCTTATTTTTCATCCTAATTTTTGTAGTCCACATTCATGCCTCAGGCAGCTCGGGGGAGGAGTGTACTTGGCGTGTCCTAAAACTTGATATTAATTTCTGCAAGACTGAAGAGAGACACAGCGATGCTAATAACGAGCTGCGCTTCCACTCTCTCTGCCAGTTCCCACAAACTGTGAAATGGAAGAGTCAGGTGAGGTGAACACGAGAGTTCTTTTCCAGCGGTGCCGTTTTATGATTCAGATTGTAACCAAGAGCAGTTATTTGACTCCTCTAATAAAACGCAGATGAAAGCTGGCTGAATTTGTGGTCAGGAAGAGTGGAGCACTAAAAAGAAAATACGTTCTACAGTAACATCACAGGGTGGCTTGCTATAAAAAGGGCTTATTTCTTTTTTATTTGTTGGGGGGGTATGATGAAACAAGTCTTGCTATATAGTTCAGGCTGGCCTTGAACTCATTATGTAGCCCAAGCTGGCCTCAGCCTTGTGGCATCCTCCTGCCTCAGTCTCCTGAGTGCTGGGATTACAGGTGGGCGCAAAAACAACTTATGCCAATTTCATCATTTTAAGATTCTGTGGCTGAGCAGCAGGCATTAATATCTTTCTCCATTATAGGACACCGCAATCTAAAAAAGCATATTACTATCTAGGAAGTTTCTAAAATGGTTACCACAGACCCCTCCTTCTGATTCATGCCCTGTGTAACCCCCACCTCCTCTGTGTCTATCAGCTTTCTGTCTCTGTAGCAAATACCTGAGATAATCAACTTATTAAGAGAGAAAGGTGATTTTTGGCTTGTTGTTTCAGCGGCTGAAGTCCGTGACTAATTGGTCTCATAGTTTCTAGGCTTGTGAGGAGGGAACACATCATGGTAGGAGTGTGGTGGAGCAAAACTGCTCACCTCATGGCCAAGAAGCAAGAGGAGGAGGAGGAGCCGGAATCCTGCAGTCTCCTTCTGGGACACAGCCCCAGTGTGCCCACTAGGCCATGCCCCCGAAGGAGCCCAACAGCACTGACTGGAGGCTCAGCCTTCAGTGCACAGGCCTTTGGGAACATTCACGATCCAAGCTATAGCAAGTCTGGCCTGGGCCTAGTGATGAGAACTATTCACCAAGCCAGTGGGATGTCGCCCCTGATAATGTGGACGACTTGGATTTCTATCTTGCTCGCCTGGCAGCTTGCTTGAAAGATGAGTTTTGTGTGCTGGGCTATGCCCACCAACGCAAGGAGCTGAAGGATGGCACTAGCTCACAGCCTGAAGGACAGAAAGGGGCCGAACGCTGCCTTGGTCACATAAGTGACTTGAAAGGGAATGTCTGCCAGCCAGGCCTTGTAAGACACAAGCCCAGGCTGGCTCCTCGGTTTCAGTCCTGCGGGAGGCCCCGTGCCAGTGGATTGGGCAAAGCTGTATTTGTTTCCAGACCCACAGGAATTGGAAGACAAGAAATGCTACTGGTGTTAAGATGCAGAATTCACCGCTGACACTGTTGTTTGAGTGTATTTCAGAGCTCTGATTCCACATGTGACCACATGCCTATTTCCTGGCTAGAAAAAGGACAAAAACTTTCAACCACCATCGTTCTCAGGCGAAGACAGAGTGCTGGACAGAGAAGCTATTGTGAGAGAGATGAAGTGTCAGTACGACTTTCCAACTAGCCTCAGTCGCTGCCAGCTCCACACCCCAGGCTGCACCACCCCCGGGTGGACTGTCCACTATGCCCCACCCAGAGCTGGTCATTTGTGTCCTCTGAGGTGCCAGCCACAGTGCCAGTTGGTCCACACCAGTTGAACTTTATATGCATGATTATTACTCATATGGATAATAATAGTACATGCATTTATATATTTACAATATGCAAGTGATGCTGAGATGTGCAGTTTCATACACCATCACCTGGTCCAAGAGCAATGGAAAGTTTCCCCAGATCAAAAACACCAGTTGCTACCCCGTGCATCTCCTCGCCATCTGCCACACAGCCACGGAGTCTGTGTGCCAGCCTGATGCCATTTGGGCATGTGGCAAACAGAAGCAGAGATTTGAAGCCCATTTATTTCTGGTGCTTGGAAACTCAGTGTCCCCACACCGGTCTAAAAGGAGGTGATGTGCAGTAGGACCTCAGGAGGATGTGACCTTGATGGCCACCACATGGGATCTCCTCTGGGAGAGCTTGTGAGGCCCCAGGATCTTCCGTTTGGCTCGGCCCACTCCCACGCTTAGGGAACCGAGTCGGAATGAGCAGGAGCATTTTCAGTGATCACAACTCTGTTCCTATAGGCAGCTCCTCCATCTGTTCCTACAGCTTCTGTCCCCAGGAATGTGCAAAGGGCCCGCTAAACAGATTTAAGACAAGCCAAGGTCAACGTGCAACCAGCCATTGCAGATGCGTCATCAAGGAGAGGACATGGCAGTGGGCGAAGAGCTGCTGAGAAACACGGTTCTGTGCCCTTCGTTTCTGGCTCGAGGGGGAGATGACAGGAAGAGTGGAGGTGAATGCACTGTGGCAGGAAGGGAGAAGATGCAGGACTCTGCAGGGCTGAGTGAACAGTGACTCAATGGCTTTCATATAAGGGGTGATCCACAAATATGGTGAATGCATACTTTAAAAAAAAAACATTACAGTGAAAGACACATTGCCAAGAATCATGGGAAAAGTGTTTGCAAAGTGAGATGGAATATTCTGAGCATTGGGAGATCTATGGCAGTATGCATTTTCCTACAGTGAAATGTTTAAATTTAGTCACTGTATTTTTGATCATTCATCTTTGTTTATGACAATGTCTATCAAATAAAAACACTGTAACATGTCCTCATCCACTTTATTCACCGAATTTGGCCCTATGTGACTTCGGGTCTCCCCTAATGTCATGAAAGATAAATGTATCAAATCATTTTAGGACATGAAAGCAGGCACCACAGCATAACTAGACACATGGATAAGAGGATTTCCTGAGCTGCTTCTAAAAATGGCAAGAATGACAGATATGCTCAGAGTAAGAGGAATATTCTGAGGGCGATTTATGACAAAGTGTCTTTTACATGAATACATAAAATTGACTTTTTAATCACATCTCTTATTTAGCTGTCCCTTTGTTGTTTTTGTTCATTTGTTTGTTTTTGGAGGGTCTTGCTTTTGTAGTTCAGACTGGCCCTGAGCTCACTATGTAGCCCAAGCCAGCCTCAAACTGTCCACAATCCTCTTGCCCCTGTCCCCCAAGTGCTGGGATTACAGGGATGATGTGCCACCCCTGGCATGACAGAAGGAGTGGAGATGAATGCACTGTGACGCAGGACTCTGCATCTAAATCACTGTTTATTAAGTGGTATGTGGTACTGAGTGCTGCTGGGTGTGGGTCACCACACCTGGCACTGTTGTATGTGGTTATGGGGTACTGAACCCAGGGCCTTTGCCAGAATCACTGAGGTAAATCCCCAGCCAACTAATACTATTTTAATTTTTGGCCAAGAGTTCTGAAACTTTTTACCAGTAATCAAATGTCTCAAAAGTTTCCACAATTTTGATGTCAACTTTATTGGCAATATTTTAAATAGCATTGTAGCATATATAAAACAGGTATTAGACACTAATAAACAGATTAGGTATTGATACTAAACCCACAGGTGATATGCAGGTGAGCCTGTGAAAATCATATTCCGAGGAGAGAATGTTCAGCAGCTAAAGGCTGCTGACAGGCCTGAGAGAGACCTGAGAAGCCATCACTGGACAGAAGATTGGCAATCACGGGCAACTGTAGGGAAGGGCACGTCAGTGGGTGACAGGAGGACTCAGCTTAGAATGGTAACTGAAGAGATTAAGGAGACACATGAGTAGCGACAACTTGGAGCAAATGAGGGGGGGAACCTGAGGAGACTTTGTCTGCAAACGGAGAGACTGGCCTGTATTTAACGGCCAACAGACTAGAATGAGAATGAAAAAACAAAAGTAAGTTACTGGAGTGTTCATAAGGAATATTTACATAAAAGTAGTGGCCATATTTTCCAAATTAAAAATTACATTACAGAGTATTACAAAACCCAGAGTAATATAAAGACATGTTAAATTACCTTTGTTCACAATTCAAATTAAAATCAACCATGTGTTAATCAGAGTTTCATCACTATGACAGAACACCTGAGGAAAGACAACTTACAGGACAAAAGACTTACTCCATGATTGACTGGCTCCACTGCTGCTGGGCAGAACCTTTTGGTGGAAGGGTGTGGCACAGGGAAGTACCTCATCTCATGGTGGCAAGAAAGAAACTGGTGGGGAGGATAGGACAGACAGACGGAGTTGATTGTCCAAGCTGTGCTTCTTTGTTGCCTCTTGTTGATTCACATGGACTGCTTTCATTTCAAGTGCTGTTTTGAAACAGAAAAGGTAGCAAAAACCAAATCACTTCATCTCCTGCTTGCTTCCACTTGCTGAAATTAAAGGACCCTTATATAAATAGTTTAACAACTTATAGCATCACATATCATGAGGATTCCACACTGTAGTTTAAAACTATAATTAAGGATCAGGATTATTGGAACTATCAGTGCTACTAAATGAAAACAGTGGAACACAAAATGATATGTATGCGACTACTACAGCTCTAAACGAGTACGAGAAAGCTAATATGCAAATAAATCATTCTATTAAGATGACAACATGTTGGATAATTTTTAATTTATTTGTCTAATGTGTGATTAAACATATCTTCTCAAGAAAGTATTTTTATTGATGATCTTAGTTTGGTTGTATCATTTTCTTTTTTCTTCTTCTTCTTTTTTTGAAAAAAGTTTTGCTTTTGTAGTTCAGGTTGATCCTGAACTATGTAGCCCAGGCAAGCCTTAAACTCTCAGCAATCCTCCTGCCTCTGCCTCCTGAGTGCTGGGATTACAGGGGTGAGCCACCATGCCCGGCATTGTGGTATGTGATTCTGGTGATCAGACTCAGAACCTTGCACTTGCCAGCAGATGCCAGAACCACTGAGCTAAAGCCCCTGCCAAGGTTTTATCATTTTCTTTTCCTTCCCTATTGTCTTGTCCTAGAGCAGGCAGTGAGTGAGTGGATCCTGGTAGATATCAGGACATTGTTTTGTGTTGACAGTGAACTTTGTAGTTTAGGTAGTGAATGTTCTTACTCCAAAGCCCAAGGACAGTGCATTCAGGAATGTGTTCCCTGGGGCAGGAGGACGACACATTTCTGGTGATTTTCAAAAGATGATGCAGAGGGGCCGGGGAGTTAGCTCAGTGGCTCCGGCTCCTGTCTTGCAAGCGCAGGGACCCGGGTTCGATTCCCCGGTAACCACATAACAATACTGGGTGTGGAGACCCACACCCAGCAGCAACCAGTACCACATACCACAGTGCCGGGCGTGGTGGCTCACGCCTGTAATCCCAGCACTTGGGAGGCAGAGGCAGGAGGATTGTGATGTGAGTTTGAGGCTGAGCTGAGGGCCAGCCTGAACCACAAAGCGAGACTCTGTCTCCAAAAACCTAAAAAAAAAAAAAAAAAAAAAAAAAAAAAAAGATGATGCAGAAATAGAATACACTGGTGATGCAGAGTATGTGCTTACTTAAAGAATTTCTGCACTTAGGCTTTTTGATGATTCTTTTTGGAAAGAATGGTATTTAAAAATAGTAATAGGGTCAGGGATTTAGTTTAGTGTTTCCAGCATCTGCCAGGTAAGTGCAAGGTCCCAAGGTTGATCCCTGGTACCACATACCACAATACCAGGCAAAGCAGCTCGAATTGTAATCCCAGCACTCAAGAGGGAGAGACAGGAGGACTGCTGTGAGTTCAAGGATAGCCTGGGTTACATAGTGAGTTCAGGGCCAGCCTGAACTACGAAGTGAGACCTTGTCTCAAAATAAAAATAAAAATTAAAAAAAATCAAAGGGCCAGGGATGTAGCTCAGTGGCACCACAGTTACCTAGCAAGTAGGTCCTGAATTCGATTCCTCATACCCAAAACAATAGAAATAAGAAACAAAAATTTTAAACTTTGCTACTGGTGTATTTTGCTCATCACTGCATGCTTCTATTGCATATAGATAAATAAAAGATCTTTGTGATACAAAAGGTATTTCTTACTAACAATATAATTAAGTCTTAAAGTTTTACAAGCCCAGATTTTTATTAAGCTAGATTATGTTCACTGTCACTGATAGCACTTTGGGTTAAGGAATAATGTACACAGATTCTTCATGGAGCATTATGTGTCAATCAAGTACACATAGATATCCTCACAACCATATGACTTTCTGATAGTTATCTAAGTTTACAGGTGAAGAAACTACCTCATAAGGGCGAATATACTGTCAAGTCCTGTGTAGAAACTTGTTTTCTTCAAAGTCACTGTTTAGTTGCGCCACCACATTATTAGTAGAAAAAATTAATTATATATAATTACACATAAAAAGACAGTTCCACAGTTTTCCAGAATGACTGCTTCAAAGATGAAGGCACTACCTTTTGAATGGACGAGATCTGGGACTCTGGTGCTTTCACTAAAGTCTAACTCATTATTGTAACTGAAATACCAAGTGTCTAATGAATACTCACTCCAGGAATAAATGAAGTATCAGCATGGAGTCCCAGAGCCGAAGCGTGTGCAGGCTGCAGAGGAAGGGAGGTGTGCAGTGTGCAGTATAAGGAGGGCCCTGATTAAAACACAGTGATCAGTTTTAAATCACACTGAACCTAAGGACAGCGCAGAGAATTTTGTTCTTCAGCTACAAATTAAATTTAAATTAATTAAATTCGATTCAGCTAGATCTAGGCCAACAAAAAAGAAGTGTAGGTGTTCTCTGGAGACTGCTCAGCCCCTACTTGTCAAAAGTCCTGCCCTGGGCCGGGGAGTTAGCTCAGTGGTTCCGGCGCCTGTCTTGCAAGTGCAAGGACCCGGGTTCGATTCCCCGGTAACCACATAACAATACTGGGTGTGGAGACCCACACCCAGCAGCAACCAGTACCACATACCACAGTGCCGGGCGTGGTGGCTCACGCCTGTAATCCCAGCACTTGGGAGGCAGAGGCAGGAGGATTGT
>PVIR01000081.1:130791-174405 GCA_004026965.1 Petromus typicus | reverse complement strand
GTCCTGCCCTGTACCTTTGACTCAACTTAAAGGGCTGCCCTCTGTCACTATTTCTTGACAAGTAGCCTCCATGAAAAAGAAGACTGCAATCAAGACTTGAGGTAAGACCGGTAAGGCCCATGATGTACTCAGTGAGGAACAGGTTTGGATTTAAATGTCATGCCACGCATAGTACAGAACTTCTGAAATCCAGGAAAAACATAATTTGTTGAAGATACTGAAGTGTTTTGTTTTTTTTTTTTTGTAAAAAATAAAACATAAAATGTACAGGTTCTAAGTTTATGCTGTTTTCTGAAATAAATTTTAGAAACAGAGACTGAATTTGGAAGCTAATAACATGGAATGCACTAATTAATACACCACATGAGCACTCGTTTCCAAAATCTATGAAATTATTTTCACATAAGCAAACATGGGCATTGTTTATATTCTCAACTTATATCCCCATACTATTATATAAATTGAATATCCTTTATTCAAAAAGTTTGGGACCGGAAATGCCTCAGATTTCAGGCTTATCTGGGAATATCTGCATATCCAGAAGATACCTTGAATCTAAATGTGAAATGTTTTTTAAAGTAGTATCCTGATGTAACAATTAGCCAGCAACAAAAATTGGCGAGGCTGCAGAAAAGGAACCCTTCTCCACTGTTGGTGGGAATGTAGACTCGTACAACCCCTGTGGAGATCAGTTTGGAGATTCCTCAAAAAGCTAGGAGTGGAGGTCCCATTTGACCCAGCCATCACTCTGCTAGGTATATACACACAAGAATTAAGACTCATATCACAGTGACATAAGTGCATCCGTGTTTATAGCAGCTCACTTTGTGATGCTACATCTTAGAAACAACCCAACTGTCCATCAACTGGAGACTGGACAAAAAAGCTGTGGTTCTTCTACACAATGGAGTATTACTCTGCCATAAAAAATGATGTTTGAATTATTTATACTTAAATGGACATACCTTGAGGATATCCTCATAAGTGAAATAAATAGGTCACAGATAGGTAAATATCACATATTTTCTCTGGTATGAAAAAATAAAGATGTGAATGAGTCCTAGAATTATATGTTATATATTGTGAAACAGAAAATACTCAAAGTGAAATAGGGTGAAGGGAGAAAATAATGAGATTATAACAAAAAAAAGGAAACAAATTGTATGTATATGGTGGGTTGGTAGGGTGGGTAGGGCTATGGGAAACAATGAGAATTAAGTTGTGTCTCATACTGGTACAAATTCCCATTATGGAGTGCAATCATGATGTGTGTATGTAATGTACCAATAAAGATTTCAATTTTTTAAAAAAAGGTAATGTAAAAAGAAGCCATATCAAATGATCACATGATTCTCTCAAGACAGGATGGGAAGAAGTATTGTATAACTTAAACTTGTGACATCACAATTGAGGAATATTTTGCCTTCAAAATTATAGTATTTCAGTGAAAATTAATGCATTTTATTTCCAGAATTTATGTTCTCAGAACACAAAAGTAATACTGGATATGAACACTAGTCTTAAGAACCTACTATATACCAGGCATTGTGACCTACATTGTTGCCAGTGCTCACAACTGCGCATCCTTCAGAAGATGAAGATTTGTCTCCAGCAGTTTTGTCAGCTGTGTTCATGACTATGACAAAATACTTAAGAAAGTCAACTTAACAGCAGACTTATTTTGGCTTATGGTTTCAGTGCATGGTACCTGGACTTTTTCTCTGCCTTTGGTGAGGTCACCAAACCACTACAAGCTGTTCACAGTGAAGCAGAGCTGCTCACCTTCTGGTGGCCAGAGAAACAGAAAGAGAAGCCTTGTTCCACCTGCACATTTTCACGATGTGCAGGGAACTGTCCACTGTGTTCTCATTATATATGGTTCATAGAATCTTCAAAGGACTAATGCTTTGAGATGCTGAAATGACAGATTCAGGCTAATGGCAGAAATGACACCTAACAAATGTTGTTTTAGAAAAACAAAAGAATGTCTTATAGTCTCACCTCTTACATGAAATCACTGGATGGAAACACAGATTCTCACCACTGTCAGAATCATTACTGTACCCACCACCCAACCTCCAGCTCTCAACTATAGCTTGGAAAGCAGTAGCGAGTCCTGAACTGGGAATTCAGTAACTCAAGTCATCAAATGTAACAAGGCAGCCAGACAAACCTGCATTTTCAATGCTACACTTTGCACAAGCCCTCTGTGAGATAATGCTGCCTTCTCAGACACAGGGTATTTGTTAAAATAAAATGGGAAAGGCTATCTGATGTTTCATGTTTTCAAAAAGTCATAGGTAAGTATAATTGTGCTGCATATCAATCTATGACCACAATTGTTGTCTCCTAAAGGTACAGACCTCACTTGCCCATGAATTTATCAAGGGTTTCTCGAAGGATATAGGCAATACGGTAGCCCAATAAAAAGATTTGATCTGGTCTGGGGCTGTAGCTCAGTGGGACTGTACCTGCCTGGCAAGGGCAAGGTCCTGAGTTTGATCCCCAGTACCTCCACAAAAAAAAAAAAAAAAAAAAAAAAAAATTCAATCTGACAAAATGAAGATAACAGGTTAGGGTGTAATGATCAAGAATGGGGTATAATTTTAGAATGAACAGATATTATTCGAAGAGACAGCTCTTCACAAAGCTCATCTTTTAAACACATCTTTTATTCTGTATTCAGAAGGACTGTATTTGAGTCCCTGTCAAGATATGACATGTAAGTGGTGTGATGTTTATGTTTAGGCATCGGGAGAAACGAAATGTCAGGTTCTGTAACCTGTGTAATATTTATTGTCTTAGAAAGGGTCATAGTTAAGCTCTTATTTTCGAATTTTAAAAAGAAATAGTTTCAGAAGTTACTTTAAAGAGCACTTTTATTACTCTTACCATATGGTATGAGGCAAATGATGCCGTTAAACCTGACATAAGAAAAAATTATTAAGGATCCATTAAATACGGCAGTGCCCTAGAAGCTGTAAGATACCCAAAGAAGCATATACTAAATTGAATTGGAAATGTGTAATAAAAATGAAGACAAAGATGCTATTTCAATACTTTATTTCCCAATGAGAATTTTCCCTTCTTTTTCTCATGTGTCGTAAGCAAGTAAATGTAGCTGTTTTAGTTTTTCACTTTTGCAGCTATTTTTGATTGCTGGGTTAACCTTTTTGTGCCTACATGATGCTTTTTTCTCCTTCAAGTAGCTCTGCTTGTGAAAATCACTCAAGGGTTGAAGTTGAGTTGATGACAGTTGTAAATAGCTGGACGTGGCAGTGGGCCACATGCTGTTGCTGACATGTGGGATGCTAGGTATAAGGGTCAGGATGTCACTGCTTCATGCTCAGAAGATGATGGTGTAAGCATTACATTCTAAAGTTCTATACTTCTATGCAAATGTCACTGAAACCTCTGAAGCACGTGATTTCTTCTTATACTTTCCATGTATATGAGAAGATGCTTCACCGTGTACCCGCACAACTAAAGGTCCATTGCTTCTACAGTTTTGAGTTTCAGCCTTGGGAATTTTTTACATATTTTGACATTGGAAATGGACACATTAGGACATGTTTAGATGTGTGTGGATTAACTGTATCCCTATACCAAACATGTTCATTCAAAATCACCAAAATAACAGTACCTGTGATATATAAGAACGTGGTTTTAGTGACAGTCTCAAATTTTAAAAAGAAAAAAGGTGTCAAATTACAATTCTACTGGCATTGTAGAAAAAAACCTTTTTTTTTTGAGACAGGATCTCGCTTTGTAGTTCAGGCTGGCCCTGAACTCAGCTTCAAACTCACATCACAGCGATCCTCCTGTCTCCGCCTCCAGAGAGCTGGGATTACATGTGTGAGCCACCATGCTAGGCACTCTGGTATGTGGTACTGATTGCTGCTGGGCGTGAGTCTCCAGCCAGTATTGTTGTATGTGGTTACTGGGATCAAACTGGGGCCCTGGTGCTTACAAGACAGGCGCCAGAACCACTGAGCTAAATCCCTGGCCCAGAAAAAAACTTCTTAATGTCTATATTTAAAACACAGAGAGAAGTTTAAGTTACTCTTTGGCTTTAACTTTTTCGATTTGAGTAACTAAGAACTGCTTAACAGTGACTGTGCTTCTTGTGCTCGAGCACTTTTTTCAAATGTGGCCCAATTATACAAAATAGAATAATACCTGCTTCTATAAAATTTACATAGGTGAATATCAAGGACATGTGTATCAGCATAGAAAATGTGGTCTTTTTTCCTTTAAAATACTCGGTTGTTTGCTCAACAAATGGGGTTTTATGATGGCAACCACATTCTTTTAAAGTTATTTGATGGCTAATTTAGTTAAAATGCTACTTCATTTTTTGGACCAAAGTATGCTGGGAATATAATGCGATAAAATTCACATAAGATGGCATAGCCTTTCTTAGATAACTGAATAAACTTCTGGATTGGTGCTACTTACTCTGCCTCTTACAAATGTAATACATGCTGAAGAAAGAGCACTATAATGTATCACTTGTTGACTTACTTTTTTTTTTTGAGACAGGGTCTCACTTTTGTACTTCAGGCTGGCCCAGCCTCAAACTCACAGCAATCCTCCTGCCTCTGCCTCCCGAGTGCTGGGATTACAGGCGTGAGCCACCACACCCGGCTCTGTGGTATGTGCAATCAGTTGCTGGTAGGCTTGAGTCTCCATGCCCAGCATTGCTGTATGTGGTTACCAGGTATCAAACTTGGGTCCTTGAATTTGCAAGGCAGGTACCGGAACTAATGAGCTACATCCCCAGCCCACTATTTTATTCTTCTATAAAACAGACACATTTATTTTGACCTCTGAAAACCATTACACTGTAAATAAGGTATTTAAATGTAGATTTGATTGGAATATCCGAAAAGTGTTACAGTATTTGAAATTCTAGGGACAGCATTTAATTTTGGCAAGTGTTACACATTCATACTACGTTCTATGATTTCCTACTGATAGTCAGAAATATGACTTTTGACTATTATCTTTATTATACTTCTATACAAATTAGGGATGATAGCTAAATCATATGGTTATTGGTAAGATTTGATGGATGTAAGTATCTACAACTATTTCTAGAATTTTCAACCATTTGGGGGGCATATAACCTGTTCATATTAAATCAGACTGAAATCTTTAAAATATGTTGGTTGTTGTCTTTGTGAGGCTTTCCCAGCCGGAAAGGGTGAAGTGCAGAGTCAATCGCAGACCCTGGGGAAGTTTCTGGAACTCTCAGATTTATTCAAGCTTCAGTGTCATTTATATAGCAAAGGTTCACAGGGTGGGGTGAAGGCTGGGAGGAAGGGAAGGTCTAATTGGTTTTACCTAGGGTTTTGCCCAATAAGAGAATTTTGTGAGTGGGGGGTCTATATGGCATGAGCTATGGGGGAAGGTGAGGCCATGGGTGAGAGACGGGGGGGGGGCGGCTACCAAGATGGCCGCTGACAAGGTTCGACATGTGGGAGTGAGTGTGCTCAAGGCCCTATGGGTCTCCGAGTCTGCAGGGAGACAAAGTCTCAACCTTTAGGCTCAGGAGACAGGCACATGGTTCACTTGCCCTAGCCAGACTTGAAGCTCTCCCTAAAAAATACACCTCACAACTTACATTTCTAAGAGGCGAGGCATGAGTCATGTGAAGTTGAAGAATTTTTTTATCAGGAAGGCAAGTTAACATTACAGCCAATAATAGATTTAACAAAGTAATTACCCAAACTAATAATGCCTATCTGCGGAGTGTGATGAATTCCACAGTATATCAGTTGAACAAAGGTTATACTGAACAAAGCAATCAGTGTGACTTCTGAGAGACACATTTATCAAAACCTTGGACCAACACACACAAACTGTTTAGCCCACGGACATCTGTCCTCTGTGACTCTTTTTGGATGGTAGATAGCTCCTGCCAGGAACAGAACAAACTGTTTTTTTAATGTGCTCCCCTTTCTTCCTATTTCCTAGTCATGAAAGAGTAACTGCCACAGATTTGTTTCAAAAAACAAATTTAAATGAACAGTTCAGTTGTATGTAAACTTGGCAAAGGAAAAAAAAATACCCTAAAACAAGGAACAATGAACAGAGAAAAGAATTTCTGTTGGGATTGAACCAGAGTAGAATTCGACCAATGGCTGATGTATCGTATGCTCTGGGCAAAGCATATCTGCAATTTCCTGTCAAAGAATTGCAGTACTTATAATTCTGTGAAGCAGCAGCTCAGGGACCCTGAAAGGAGACACTGTTGTTCTGGGTGGGAGGGCTCTTTATCCCTGTGGATCACAGAGCATTTATCTTCTCCGACTGCTGGGGCATTATATACTTGCTTCCCTCAATCTCTCCTCTTACCTCCTAGGTTTACAAGTCCTTCCAAGGAGATGGACAAAACCTCTACTAGTACAGAACTGTTGAAGACATCCACATAAATGTTGAATTAATTTTTCCCCTTCAAAAAAACTCTGCGGTCAGAGATGCAGGTACATTTACTAAGTGCATTGCTTGACTGACTAAACTCTGTCTCACAGATTGTTTTTAGTAAACCGGATATGAACCGGACACTTCACAACACTCCAAGAAAGGACACTCTAGGAAAGCAGAGTAGAGTGTGGCTAAAACAATGGATTGTTCCTAGCTCTGATACTTCCTAGTGGTGGTATTTTGGGCAATGTTTTCTAAGAAAGGGGTAATACTTCATAAGCTTGTGACAATTAAATGTGTTAATGGTCAAGCTGTCTGGGTCAATTCCTAGTACTCAGTAAGTACTCAAATGTTAGCTATGTTCTTAGTCACACTACTGGGACTGAAATAATCCACTGACTAGAACTACTCTAGAGCACAGCAGGTACAGTTCTGGCCTTTGAACTGTAGGAGTCCCAGCTACTTCAGTAAACGGCAACTTTATAGTAAGTGAAAGAGGAAGCAGCTGCCAGGGGAGGCGAGGGGAGAAAAGCTCATTAAGGACTCACTCCTCTCTCATGGCTCCAAAACAAAGCTGAAAGATTCCCGTTTCCTCAGACCACATGCGGATTTTGCAACTTCCTCTCAAGATTCCTTTGACATCTGCTTTCTCCTGGAAAAAAATGTGGTGTGGGAAGGGAAAAGTGTACCGTGTAGTTATAACCCAGCTGGGGTGCTCCCTGCCCCCAGGGGAAATCTCATCCAGCTCTGTGTCCACTTGGTAAAAATCATCTTAGGTGGTATTTTTAATAGAGAAATATCCTGCCAGAAGAATAGAACTGAAAGACAGTATACCATTTAGTACAGAAATAAGATTTCTGAGATACCCAGGAAGGCAGGAACATCAAAAATAATTTTCTACTTTTTATATAATCAAGCTGGATAATTTAATATATCCTATCAAATATTCTTCTTTGTTGCTTTTTTAAAAAGGCAGGCATTTCAAGGTTGTAAATTCATTCACATCTATAGCTTTTTCCATCTTCTCTTGTCCTTTTTGTGAATTTACTTTCTGGGGTTGATTTTGGACAAAACAAGCACTGGCCGGGATGAGGGTTATCTCAGGTGAATTGCACAGTTCTTCAGTTAACAAGTTTCAGGTACAGACAGGAACAAAAACAGCTGAAAACAAATGCACCACACAACTGATGTACCTTGTGTTGGAGTAAACGAGATGACGCAGGAGCCATTCTATGTGGCTGAAGAAAGAAGACAAGGGCAGAAGACACTTGTGTACTGTCCTGTTCAGGACAAAAGTGACTGGCCATGCACAAATAGGACAGTGTGAACCTCAGCTGCAAAACAGGTGAATCACATCAGGTTAGGGAGTGACCTTTTAAGATGCAAATATGCCAATTATGTAAATACTACTTTATTGTGCTTGAAGTTTGCTTTATAACTAAGAATTCCTAAAATAATCAGGTTGACAATCACTTGAGATTTTCCTACATTTATAAGTTGTTCTGACTGGGTAAGTTTATAGATATTTGTGGACTGAAAAGTTTAATTTTACATTATCTTTAGAAATCACAAGAAGGCTACTTACCCTGTGGAATTTCAATGCTATAAAATTTGAGTTAGCTTTCTTCATAGTGAGATATGTGAAGCCCAGTCTTCAAGGTCACAAGAGGAGGACTGGGCAGTGTACTCCTTCTAGTAGTCTGAACCACAGCCTACAGCCCCAGGGAACCAACCAACCATGCAAAGCCATAGTGGGAAAATTCGGGTGACAACACTTAGAGAAAGAGTACTTACCTCTGTTACACTTCTCTTAGGAAATCTAAACATGACATAGGTCTACATGGCAAATAGATAGCACAACAAAGATGAATTTGTGTGGCATAAGCGATGTTTTAAGTCAATGTGTTAACTTTTGGAAAATCACATGGTTAAAAGAGTTAATACAGTAAAGCAAGCCAAATATTTTTTAAGTGTTGCTGTTGACAAGTGTACTCAAATGCTACAAGGGGAGCTGCATTATGGACAAAAACATTTGGACACAACATTAGTCTTTTAACAACAGTCTATTTCAATAATTTATTTCTGTTAACGGGAGGAATATTCTCAGTAAAATCAAATAATTTTATAACTGCAAATGGTCAGATAGTTACATCCAGAAGACACAGAATTATTTTGGAATTTCAGAGGAAAATGGTAATTGCAACTTCATTCATTTTTTTAAATCAAAGAATGCTGAAATAAGGAAATTTTGAATAAAAAACTGTTCTATCATATTTCAAGTGTAAAAGTTCATTAATAGAGAAAGTTCCATTTTTCTGTATCTGCTTAGATGCCATTACAGTAAAAAGTCGTATGTGAATTGCAGAATGCAGCTTGTGAAAACACAAGTAATGTCAAGATAAGAAATTAGCTTTTCCACATGAAAGAAAATCAATGATCACATAAATTGAACATGATTACAATGACTAACGGAAAGATACAAAGTATAATGTATTTTCAATTTCTTGTTTGGCACATATATTAATAAACTTTAAATATCAAACAATTTAACAACAATAGCTACCAAAACCAAATAGCACAATAAAATCCCTAAATCTTAGTTAATATTAACACCTTAAAAACTTAATTTTCATAAGAATTCTGTAACCAACAGTATCTTCTATCCTGTGGAAGCTGGTCAAAGCACCATCTCTTTCAGGACTCCCCAGAATCTGTATTTCAAAGTTAATTCCTGTTGAACCCCAGAATTCCTTACTGAATTTTTTGGATCTTCTGAACAGGCCTTCATTTATGAGAACATATGCATCTAATCGTCACAATTTTGAAAAGAATGGAAGACCTTCATACATGTCACTTTTTAATTTTATCCAATCATTAATTTTCTGCAGTGTTGTTTTTTCTTGACTTAATATTTTTGCAAGTTTTTTCATTTTTTGTTCATTTCTCTCTATGTACTTCACCCCTTCCAACTGCAGCTGATCCAGCTTTTCATTTCGACTTTCATCTAGAGGTATGTTTTCACACATGACAGGATTGAATCTAAAATACGTGTCAGGAGGTAACAGACCATCAAGCATTATATGGACTTCTGTTAAAACAAAAAATCAGGAGAGAGGATGGATCAGAAAATAAGATACAGGATGAACTGTTCTGCATTCATCTGTTAAAGTCATCTACAATTACTTTCATTTTAGGTACATTAAAAGCACTTGTTTCTCTCTTGAATTTATGATAGTAAATAGTAAACAAGACCATAAGACAAAAATCACTTTCCAAAATTCTTCATATATTTGGCTAAATTAGGAAGCTTGCTTCAATGTTCCTCTCTGCTGAAATGTCTTCCCAACTTTCTTTTTTGTTTGTTTTTAATTTTTGGAGATCATATTGAGGTATAATTTAAACACAGTTCAAATTTAAACTGTATTATTAAGCAAATTTTTACAAATGTACACATTTGTACAACCATGACTCATAAGATGGAACATTCCTATATCCCCCCCAAAATTATTTCTTCTTCTTGACAGTTGGTGCCCTCCTGCTCCATTTCAGTTTTCATACATATTCACAAATTATGACTTTCTCCTGTTCACCTTCTTTCACTTGGCAAAACACTGTTGAGACTCAGCCATATTGTAGTGTGTCACTTACTCTATTGCTGAGCAGCATATTCCACTGTGCAGCTCTAACACTACTTTTCTTTTTCTTTCTTCTTTTTTTTTTTTTTTAATGTTTTGAGAAAGGGTCTCACTCTGTAATTCAGGCTAGTCCTAAACTCAGCCTCGAACTCGGTCTTGAACTCAACAATCCTCCTGCCTCTCCCGAGTGCTAGGATTACAGACCTGAGCTACCAGGCCCGGCACTGTGGTATGTGGTTCTGATTGCTGGTGGATGTGAGTGACTGCATCAGCGATCAAACCCCAGCCTTTGCCCTTGCAAGGCAGGTGCTGGAACCACTAAGCTAAATCCTCAGCCACCTGGTTATATTTTTAAGTTACAGACACATCGTCTTCCAAAATGACTGTGCCATTTTGACATTCAGGAAGGTAAGCAGGGTTACCTTGGATCTTTAATTTTCATCTAATAATTAAGAAGGCTGGCCAGGGAGTTAGCTCAGTGGTTCCGGCGCCTGTCTCGCAAGCACAAGGACCCGGGTTCGATTCCCCGGTAACCACATACCATACTGGGTGTGGAGACCCACACCCAGCAGCAACCAGTACCATATACCACAGTGCCGGGCGTGGTGGCTCACGCCTGTAATCCCAGCACTTGGGAGGCAGAGGCAGGAGGATTGCTGTGAGGTGAGTTTGAGGCTGAGCTCAGGGCCAGCCTGAACCACAAAGCGAGACCCTGTCTCCAAAAACCTAAAAAAAAAAAAAAAAGAATGCTGGTAAGTTTATTTTTTTAATTTTTTTGATTTTTTGAGACAGACAGTATTTTTATTTTTTTTAGTTTTTTTTTTTTTTTTTTAGTTTTTAGTCTTCCTTTGTAGTTCAGGCTGGCCCTAGCCTGAAACTCAGGGCAATCCTCCTGCCTCTGCCTACTGAGTGCTAAGATTACAGGTGTGAGCCACCACACCCGATATTGTGGCATATGGTACCTGGGATCTTGAGCTCAAAACCTTGAGCTTGCCAGGCAGATGCTGGAACCACTGAACTAAATCCCTGGCCAATGCTGATAAGGTTTTGAAGTATTCCTTAGTGCTTTATTTTCTTCAGTAAAGTTTCAAGTATTTTTCCCATTTCTACTCACATAATTATCTGCTCTTCCTTAGATATTCTTCACACACACACACACACACACACACACACACACACACACACACACACACACATACAGAATTCTCTGTATATTTGAAATCTGATTAAATATGTGGTTTGGGATAATGGGTCAGATAATGGACATCTATTTTGTGAATTTCTTTTTTAGTCTATAGCTTGAATTTTTCTTTTATTAAATAAAGTATATCTTTTGAAAAGCAAAATTTTGGAGCCTCTCTCTAAAGCCTATACTCTGTGTACTTTAAAATTCTGCCTAACAAATCTCTTCCACTTACTGACATGTCCTGAAAATTCTTTTGCCATGACAGAAGATAGCGAACCTGCAGCCTGTGAATGCTGTGAGTCAAGAATCCCCATCTCTGCTTTCGAGACCTCTTTGAACTCTTGTCTTGTGACATTCCTTGGAAGGTCACCTCTGAGAGGTAAAGCGGCATCAGGACTACAGCTTGGCTAAGTGCACTGAAAGGTGGTACTTGTTAACAAGGAGGGCTAGGCAGCCAGGAGACAAGAGGATGGAGAGGAGCTTGGGCTTTCTCAGCTCCAAGGAACAGTGACTAGTTCTTTGGCAGGATGAGGAAGAGAGGTGCTCTCTCCATGTGTCCCCCTGGAGGACTGATGTGGCAAGAGAGTCTTCTCAGCTATTCAGCTGGCTCCTCTGCTATCCAACCAACAGCTCCATGCTGTGCTGAGAAAAGAGGGGGTGCACGCACACCCCTTCGGCTGGCTGCACCTTCAAGGTGTGTGTAGATGGGCTCCTTATCAGCCACTGCTGGCCCCAGGGATCTGCCAGGACCCTCCTGGGTAACACAGCAACCACTCCAGCTCACAGCTTCCTCCCTGCATTCACTTGTCTTTTGTTTCTTGTAATTTTAGGCTTAAGTTTTTCTCCATTTCTAAAGTAGTATGTTACTAAGTGGCATTTACAGTTACTAAGTGGCATTACTAGATTTTTTTAAAAAACCTTCCAGAGTTCTTTACAGTGCTATATCCTCAAACACAAAGACCCTGAGGTTGACTTTTGGAATAAAATCCAATCCGTGTTTGACTTTTCTGAATTCACTGTGAAAAAAGCAAACAAGTCTTTGTATACCTTCAGGGTGCTCAATGCTTAGAAGTAAGCAGCTGCGCACCACAGGCAAGGATGCACCAGAGGCAAGAATGCTTATTCACTAGCTGCAACAGCAACGGGACTGGCTACTGCTGCCTGACACCAGACTTCTGCATGACTGGCA
Organism: Petromus typicus; assembly: GCA_004026965.1. NCBI lineage: Eukaryota > Metazoa > Chordata > Mammalia > Rodentia > Petromuridae > Petromus > Petromus typicus. The sequence goes on along the minus strand of PVIR01000081.1, from coordinate 161,966 downwards.
GGGATGCCTGGAGTAGTCAGGGCAGGAAACAGGAAGCAGAGGCTAGGATGCAGCCTGACCTCAGGAAAACTGGTGGGGTAAGTCTTTGGCCAATTCAGACCTCAGCAAAATGAACAAAGATCTCACCTACCAACCTGCAACTCTTCTATCTTTCTGACTCCTGGTTTAACTATTATAGGAAAACCAAAATACTCAAAGTAGTAGGAATATTAGATAAAATACTGTTAAGATTTACAGAAGAATAAAAGTGTTAATTAATACCGTCTAGGGAGAATTCTGACTACTCTACTTATAGGTATGCATTTAAAACTAAGAAAAAAGATTATTAGAATTCAATATATCTAAAAGTACACATTCTTCAGTGAAATTGTTTTATGTGTTCAGTATATCTTCTTGTCTGCCTACTGCCTATGAGTCTATTTTTATTAACTGGCTAACGTCCTTGCAGCAGCTCCATTTTCAACAAAAAATTTTTGAAAAAAATGTAAAAATTTATTTTATATTTTTGCTATTACAGACCTCTGGCTTATCAGTGCTTTCACAAAAAAAATACTGATATTCAAGAATTAGCCAACACAATTAAAATATTAGTGGACAAAAAAATCCTTAGGCTCAAAGTTTACATAAAACTTGCAAATAAGAACCTTAAAGTCTGATAACAATGCAATGGTCAATTATTTTCTATGTATACTAACTTAAGAGGCTCTGTGTGTGTATGTGTGTGTGTGTTTGGTTAAAAAATATATAAGCCTGACAAATTCACTGAGATGGCATGAGAGGAATACAAGTTACCTTAGGACTCCACAATTATAAGAGATATTCCATTAGCTGCTACACATATATCACAGTGGTGAACTGCTGAATTATGTAAACACTTTTTTTGACAGACTCTACATTGCTTAAAATGTTAGTTATGTTGGGCTGGAGATTTAGCTCAGTGGTTCCAGTGCCTGCCTTGCAAGCGCAAGATCTCAGGTTCGATCTCCAGTAATCACACACAACAATGATGGATGTGGAGACTCATGCCCATAATCCCAGCATTTGAGAGGCAGAGGCAGGAGGATTGCTGAGTTCAAGACTGACATCAGGACCAGCCTGAACTACAAAGAGACCTTGTCTCAAAAATATAAATAAATAAATAAATGTTATCCTTCATTTCTCATGAATAATCTTAAATAACTGTTAAATAAGTAAATATTTGACTTGATTTCTGCTTATTGACCCTGTATTTTCAACTTTGTGATATTTACTTTTAATTTTAGTAAGATTTGCAGTAGACTTATTAGTACTATAAAAATAAACAATCACACTATCCACAAATAAAGTTTTACTTCTTTTCTAATCTGTATCTTTAATTTCCTTTCATTGTATTACTGCATTGGAATGAATCCTCCATACAACATTTTTTGGACCTGGTAAAGGAGACATTTTATTCCCCCCTTGAACTTAAGAAAATATCTAATCTTTTACAATTCAATGTTATGTTAGCTCTAGTTGTTCTGTAGAGGGCGCATATCAGGATAAGGAAGTTGCCTTCTATTCTTGTTTTCTATTCTGAATTATCATAAATGGATACTGGATTCTGCCAGATGTCTTTTCTGCATCTACTGAGATGATCACATGTTTTTCTTTTCTTTAATCTGTTAATACAGTGTATTAACTGTTTTTTTTAAATATCAACCCTGTACCAATATTCAACTAGATGAACTGTAGTTGGTCATATCATATTTTTAATATATTAAATTAGTGTATTTTCTAAGTTTCTGTATATGTACTAATAAGAAATACTTGTTGGTAGTTTTTGAATCTTTAAAATATATTTTCGTGTGATTTTGGTATCAAAGTAATGCTGGCCTTATAAATAAGATGGCAAGTATTCTTGCCTCTTCTGTTTTCTGAAAGTGTTTATGTTGAACTGCTGTTAATCACAACAAATGTATTTTCATTTCAAATGCTGTAATTTTCACCTCTATTTCTTTCTCTCATCATAGTATGTCTTCTAGTTTGATGAACAAACACAGACTTATTTACAATACTAGTTTTGACTGCTAAATTCTGTTGTTGGCTTAATTTTTAGGTATGTTCAAATTGATTGAGTTTTCTCGTGGTTAACAGCTGTGTCTTGGACTGGGAATTTAGATCAACGCTTCTGGTGTGTACCTGGCAAGCACAAGGTTCTGAGTTCAATCCCTAGTACCACACATCGAAAATCGAGGAATAGTGGCTCATGCCTGTAATCCTAGCACTTGGGAGACACAGGCAGGAAGATTGCTGTGAGTTCCAAGCTATCCTGGGCTACACAGTCAGTGTAGGGCCAGGCTGAACTATAAAGTAAGACCTGTCTCAAAAAAGTAAACAAAAAAGAGTTGTATCTTTTTTTCCTTCTTTGCTGGCCTAGTAATTTTTGACTGAATGCTTAACTCTGAGTTTTGCATATTTGTATGATTGCATTTATTGTATTTCTTTAAATATGCCTGGTATTAGTGCCAAGAGATATTATTAATTTGATTCAATTTTACTTTCTGAGGATATCTTTTACATTTTGCTAGGGTGAGTCCAGAGTAGCCTTTAGTCTGGAGGTAATCTGATGTGGCTGCTAAGACAACTTCCTTTTAAGGACTCTACTGCTTATGCCATACCTGACAAAGTTTTTCTAATCTAGCTTGTGGGAAGCCAAGCCATCCTGAGTTCCATGTGACCTCAGTCTTTGGATCAGTCTTTGACCTCAAGACTGATTTGTCTGCTCCTGTTTTTGCTGGTTCTTTCCTCTACCGAGTAGTTTCTTCACATGCAGGCTTAGGTCAGTGCTTGTCCAAAGACTTGCATGCCTTCTCTTAACTGAGTAAGAGCCTCCACAGAAGCTTTTGTGCTGTCCCTGCTTTAGTCGCTGCCAGCCCTAAGCTGGCAAAAGCAGTACCAGCTTCTAGGTGGAGACAGTAATTTCATTCAAGTAGGTTGAGGAAAGGAGCCATAATACACTGCTCCTGCGAGCTTCCCACACCCATGACACAGACATAGGACACGCCCTGCAGTTCACATCAGCACATTAACCATAACCTCACTGTTTAGGCTGAGGCGTCTCAGGCTCACTGACCTTCAGTATCCGTGGCGCTGTTAATGACGTTAGAGAGTTTGGTTTTCAAACTTGTGTAGGTTGTGGTGTTCCTCACGTCACTCTCATAGCGACCTGTGCCCAGGGACACAATGCATTCTAGAGGGACATCTGGCCAAAGACACTTACACTCATGCATGGCTAATGCAGATGGGTTATTCAGAAGCAAGCCTCCATCCTGCAAAATATTCATAAAAGGATTCCTAAAAGTGAATTGTATGCTATCAGTCTGAAAAACAAAACTTGTATTTTAAGCAACTGGACATTTACTTATAGGGAAAACTGAGCAAAGAATTAAACCAAACAAAAATTATTAAAAAATAAGATATTATTTTAAAGTGAATTAATTTCATTTTCTACAGCTACAAAAAGCTAAAAACCTAGTTGCCTCATGACATTTTGTATTAAGCTTTGCTTTCCTATTTTTAACAAACTACTGGATTGTGTTGTTGTATGTAGTTACTGGGGATTGAACTCTAGACCTCGCCGTTACAAGGCAGGTGCCGGAACCACTGACCTAAATCCCTGGCAATTTTCTCCTAAAAGTTTTATAGCCTTCTTTCGAATTCAAAACTGTATTCACTTTGAATCATCTCTGTATATGTTATGAGGATGAAGTGAAGATTTTCAGTGTATGTTTATGTGTGCAACAGAAAAGGGAGAGGGAAAAGAAGAACAAAGAAAGAGAAGTGAAGAGAAAGCAGTTCTCTTGGTCATTGGTCATCTAACTATTCCAATAGAATTTGCTGAAAAAACTAATCTTTCTCCACTGAATTGCTTTTGCATCTCTGTTGAAGATCAAAGGCCATGTAAGAGTAGGTCTTTTTCTGGACTCTCTGTTCTGTTCCACTTATCTATGTTCTATCTTCATGGAAATACAACACTGTCGTGATTATTGTACCTGTGTAGTAAGTTTTTAAAATTGGGCAATATGATTCCATCAACTTGTCTTTTTTTAAGAATTATTTTAGCTATTTTAATTCCTTTATTCTTCATGTAAGTTTTATAACCTGGTCATATAAAAAAGTTAAGTTGTGGCCTGGTACAGGCATTATTTGGTAGGCTCTCAGCAGGCTTTTTCTGCTAATGTATACTTCAGGGGTGAGGATTTAGCTCAGTGGTTTTGACGTTTGCCTGGCAAACACAAGATCCTGGGTTCAGTCCCCAGTAACCACATACTACATAGCTGGGTGTAGTGACTTATGTCCATCAGCAATCAGTACCACACATGACAATGCCAGATGTGGTGGCTCAGGCTTGTAATCCCAGCCCAGAAGTTGGCCTGGGCCACACAGTGAGTGTATGGCCAGCCTCAACTACAAAGCAAGACCCTATCTTTTAAAAAAAAAAAAGAGGGATGGGAAAATTTTGTGTAAAAGGTACTACCTCAAAATAAATTTTACATTACTACTTAAGGAAGGGGTAGTAGGTAGAAGCTACTTAAAGAATTCCTCCTGCTTTACAATTTTCTAGGATACACTATAGGCTTTATATTATAATCTTCTCATAGTCAAAGGAAAATGACATATCTGCATCCATCTATTCATATCTCTTAATTACAGCACTATTTTCAATGACTCTTCAGAGTATTAACCTATAATTTATGTTCTACCTGGCTCTAAAAAGGATATAAAGTAACTTAAAATTTTAAGACACATGTCAGACATGACAGTAAAAGGAATTTTTTGAAATGAGACTGGAAATAACAGAATATAATTATTCAAAGGACTTAGGATAAAAAAGTTGTAATAAGTACTGTGTTTTGATGCTAATCTTGGCAACTTCTGAAGAATTGGAAAGAGATAAGAAATTTTGCTGGAGTGATTTTTTTATTCTTTAAGATTGTTTACACTTTAGAAATTCTTATTCATCTTTTCAGTTAACTTTTGAGGGGAAAATATCTATTTCTTCTTCCTCAAATCTTGGAAGAATAAACTATATCATGAGACAAATACTGAAATAGGTTCTCTGAACTCCAGATCCTATTTGAATACTCTTTTTAAGTTAAATGTGCTAATTTTTGTAGAGGCCACTGACTTACATATCACTTTTATATCCTTTTTCTATGTTTTACATACAATTTATATGCTATTTTAATCTGTAGTTCAAAAGAATTTGAGAGATTTATGGTCAATATAAAAATGGCGAAGCATGAAAAGTACCACATCTATATATATAAAGTGGAAAAGGTACCACTGAATTACTTGGGCTTATTTTATGTATGTATACTTCTTCAAAAGGACTAAATTAAATTTTAGAACTACTTCCTCTTGGATAAAGAATATAGAGCAGGCTGGGGATTTAGCTCAGTGGTTCTGGCATCTGTCTTCCAAGCACAGGTCTGGAGTTTGATCTCTGGTAACCAGATACCACAATGCTGAGTACAGTGGCTCACGCCTGTAATCCCAGTACTCGGGAGGCAGAGGCAGAAGGATTGCTGTGAGTTTGAGGCTCTCCTGGGCTACACAGTAAGCTCAGAGCCAGCCTGAATTACAAAAGTGAGACCCTGTCTCAAAATACAATAAAAAAAAAATAAGGCATGCTTACGAGTTTTGTCAAAATTTTATGAAAATGTGATACATATTTATACTAAAACTACTACAAAATTTGTAGATTTAAGAAAGCAATCCATTAATGTCTTTAGCAGATTAATGCAGTATTAAATACAGATGTAAGTTGGAAATAATGGAAAACTAAAAGACAATGGAGAACAATTAATGAGCTTAAGATATAAAATTTTGTGCATTTTCTTCTCTTTTATATAAATCATGTGTGAAAAGTGTGCTGAACTTGTTACAGGAGTGATATTAGGCTTTTTAAATAAAATTTGGAGGTCCTCTGAACCTAAATAAAAATGACAAGTTTTTGTACTTGTAAACCAAAATAAGTAGTCATTTTGACCAATAAATTCTGAAATTTATGTCAGAGAGAAGCTCAATAGCCAGCACTTTCTGCCTTGAGGAGGTGGGAGGCAAAAAAAAAAAAAAATAGTGGCAAAGGGGGAGATTCCCTGCATAATTCTACAAGGACAGATCTAACAAAGTAAAAATATTCTGAAGTGATTCCAAAGATAAAAAGAATCCTATTTTAATCACCTCACTATAAAGATTATGTTACTTTTGGAAAGATGAAAAGAAAATGGGATAGAACATATCTAAGTTATTCTAAAAATATATAGGAGAAAATACAACTGATGAAGCATGTATTGCTGTAACACTAACACATGTAAATTAAAATTTCCCATCCAAAAGTTCTGAAAAGTATACCGCTGACATATGGCTTACATGGGTCTATGCATGAGCAATGAATGCCATGTGAAAGTCCCTGTCAGTAAGAGTTTTTTTTCACAACAGGTATCTGAATCTCAAGTAAAGATAGCACACATAACTTCAGTGTTTAGAAAGTTAAACTTACCAGTGCCATCAAATGAAACTAATTTAAATGGGACATCAAACAAAAACTACCAGCTCAAAAGTTTTACTGATTTTATTACTTAGTATAAGTTATGAATTAAAAGTTCTATGAGTGGTGGAAAAAACCTTACACAGAAAAGTTTAAGTAAATGAGATTACAGAAAAGAATTATCAGAATAATATTTAACTTTAAAGATAACAAACATAAACTTAAAAAGTATGATTACAGATAGCACTCTAATTGTCCCTTCACAGCTGTAACTCTAGTCAAATTGTTTAATTTTCTTACTTAAGATCCCAACTTCTTATGTGTAAAATGGAAAGAGTTCTGTCTCATAAACAGCAATGATTAAAGGAGAAAACACAGGTAACACACTAAATAAGTGTTTGGTACATAGCTTACTGAATGAGTGCTTATTATTACTTTATTGCATCATCCTTCAAACTATGCCCTCCAAAGCTGTCAAGTAGACTAGATTTTGCATTTTCAGAGAATGTATTTCATTTTTAGTTTTTATTATGCAAAAACTAACCATGTACATTATCTCATTTTCATATCAATAAAACTGGGCCTGGGGGGCTGGGGAGTTAGCTCAGTGGTTCCGGCGCCTGTCTCGCAAGCGCAAGGACCCTGGTTCGATTCCCCGGTAACCACATAACAGTACTGGGTGTGGAGACCCACACCCAGCAGCAACCAGCACCACATACCACAGTGCCGGGCGTGGTGGCTCACGCCTGTAATCCCAGCACTCGGGAGGCAGAGGCAGGAGGATTGTGATGTAAGTTGGAGGCTGAGCTGAGGGCCAGCCTGAACCACAAAGCGAGACCCTGTCTCCAAAAAACCTAAAAAAAAAAAAAAAAACAAAACTGGGCCTGTGCACTAAGCTACACGCCCAGTGCTTTTTATTTTTTATTTTGTGATCTGATCTTGCTAAGTTCTTAAGTTGCCCAGGCTGAGGCTAAACTTGCAATCTTCTTGACTTAGTCTCCCTGAGTAGGGATTACAGATGTGCACCTCCATTCCCAGCTTTGAATTGCACATTTTGGACAGACAGTATTAATTCTGAAGAGGACTCCTTGACTGATCCTTGTGAAGTTGATGAATATTTAATAATAGCTGATTCATTTAATCACATCAAAGTCAAAAAATAGCCACGTAAGTCTACTTACCTGATGAAGATCATTTCCCAGTGCGTACTCTGCAAAGTAGCCTGGAGCAGCGGATGAAGCTCTAATGGCCTGCCACATTTTATACTGACATCCTCCCAAATAATGAGAGTTGATTCCAGGAAAATGACCATAGTTTCTGAACACAAAAGCTTTGGGTGTTATTCCTCTGTTTACTATGGTACTTACAGCAGCTACCTAGTAAATTAGAAAGTAAACAGTACCACTGTAACAGCAATACTTAGGATCTGTAAAATTAAATACTATTTAGTAGTATGAATGAATAATTTTCACCTGACAGGATTAATGTGTAACATTTTTAATGGGCAATACATAGAAAGATAGAGATGATTCTAGAAATCTATTAGAATATAATAGTAACGAGACATTTGACTACATAATTTGCTGTAAAAAGCACACATTTCTAGATCTTTAGACACAGTAATAATAAAAACTACTTAAAGATGGGTTATTTTAAAAATACATGTATCATTTTTAAGCTAATCTTTCTGTGTTCTTTTACAGCATTATAATTTTATTCAAGCTAAAACAATACTATGCAAACTCTTAGGGTTCTTAAGCCACAGTTACTAAAAGATTGGTAGCTGGATAAATTAAGAAATTTTAACAACAATCATTCCAGGTCTCAAATTTATGTGTTGTTAAATTGCGCTATTATTTATTATGAACTTAAGAAGCAGAAAAATACTGAGGCCAAAGTTTACAGCATAATATGCCAATATCTACCATGGACCTGTTTGCTTTGTTGTTTAAAGAACAAAGGTTACAACCTAAATTCCTGTAAGTTATTCATCTGGATCTCAAGGCCACTATGGACAGGAGTTGGTCAAACATTAAATCCAGCCTTTATATAATTGGTACAGATACAGACACAACTGAATTAAGAAAGGTATGGGGTACTGCCCTCATACATTTTATGATGATGAAGTACTATTTGTTGTGATTAAAGTTTCTCCACACACAATACTCTTATTTAAAGATGACAACTTCTACAATTCAGAATGAAGCAAGCAGAGTCCAGGAGATACAGGAGAAAATACAACAGGTGAACCATGTCTCCTGGGATCCTCTACAAAACAAACCTAAGTCGTCCTTCATCAGGGCCTGCAAGGACCAGTCCAGTGCATGGCAGGAGCTGCCCACTGTCCCAGCCTCATCCCAGTGCTGCCTTTGAATCTTTGACTCATCTTCACTTCTTTTGATTTCTCCATGACTCCTCATGCACAAGCCATTCCCTCTGTCCCTTTGCAAGCAATGCCCCTACTCCTCAGCTTTCAACGATTCTCAGAGTGGCCTTTCTTGTGCACCTTCAATCACGCTTTCCAAGAACTATTTATGTGCTCCACGGCACTTATTTCAGGAAGCCCCATCTTTTCTGTGATCATCTCATCAATAGCTAGGCCAGTTTATAGGGCTATGAGTTCCACTTCTGCATTTACTCATAATGTATCCAACAGGCCTGGCACAGTGAGTACACAGTATCTGAGAATGAATGAAATCATGAATACGCCAGTTAAACAGCAACAAAAAGAGCTATATTTTCTTTGATTTTTGGCTACTGCAGCTTGTCATCCAAGAATAAATACAAGATATATGAGATTCCTAGGGCCATGTAAACTATATTCCTTAAACAAATAAATAAATACTGTTTTTAAAACTTAGAACTCAAACAGTACTCAGATCAGGTTCCAAACAAATAAATGAAGAATCACTCTTAATCATATCTTTATACATATACGAATATAACATGTATATCAATGGCACATAAAATTTCTCTTTAAAAACCTAGGAGAGGAAATCTAGAAATTTTCCTTAAATTACTAGATTTGATTAAAATAATTATGACAACTAATTCTTATCTTTAGTCTCAGACTTTGTTCTTAAACTTGTGATATATTTTATTAGAGAAAAGATCTAATCAACACATCTCCCATCTTCACAGAATGACACAATATGTAAAGAATTAAAATTTATCAGATGAAACTCCTAAGAATTGTTCTTAACAAAAAAATCCTCAGACCAAGCAATTTCTCCAGACCTTTTTCCAAGTGTTACATGTAGGAGACTTCAAACATACCTTAGGACATGCAGGGTTTCTTGCCGTTTCAATCATTAGTGCAGATCCCATTCTATCCCTTTATTAAATGAGAAGGAAAAAACTATGTGAAAATGGTTTTAACATTCAGGGACCATAGACTGTATCATAACTGCTTGCCTGTGGCTGTGTCAAGGTGCTATGAGGGACAAAAATGGAATATAACGATGTCCTCTAAAAACTTTTTACTCCAATTAATTCATGTGAAACAATATGCAGTTATTTATTACTCTGACTCAGACTGCTAATATCCCAGGTGGTTCAATCAATTCAGGCTACAGTAACCAAAAACAAAACAAAACAAAACATATAGAGGTATAGTTTAAGAAAGGGACCAAAAGACAGCAAGGGAACACAATGAAATCCAGTATGCATATATATAGTCAAGAAATAAAAGCAGAATCAGTCTACTGTTTCCAGGGTCCTGACAGGACGGAGAAGTTGGATTGAGATAAAACTGCAAAAGTATGTAAAGACTAAAGTTACTGAAAACCAAGTCAAGACATTCAGACATCAACCTTACTTTAACACAGAGGACATACAACTACACGTAAACAATAGAGGCAATGTACTCTATGTCACCAAAAAGCTACTCATCCAAGCTGGCATTTGAATCACTGCAGCAGTTCAAAAACTGTTCTCAGACAGTACTTTTTACAACTGCATTATAATCAAATTGAATTTCAGTGTTTTTTCTTTCAAAATTAAAAATTACTTTTTCCTGTATTGACATAAAACCTAAGGTTTTAATAAGCTTTCTCATGAGTAAAGCCATTTTTCTAATGCCCTTTTCAGACAATAGTCAAATTGATTAACTAGAATGTCAATGAATTTCATGTAAAGATAGTATTGACAAATTGCTTAGAAATCTACCCTTTATAAGCCTTTCTAAATATCAATATAAAACATCCAGGGAATGTTTTTAATATAGACTAGATTCTTGCCTTTTCCAATCTCTTCTCCTTTAGAAAAATAGCACATTTGTAAAATAGGATAGTGAACAATCATTAAAACATGAAATATTAATGACATGAGATCATTTGTGATAAATGTCAAATAAAAACACAGGATAGCAAACTACATGTGTGTTACTACCTTGTTCTATAAAGTGAATGATTGGGGCTGGGAATTTAGTTCAGTATTTCTGCCATTTACCTGGCAAGGGCAAGGTCCTGAGTTCAATCCCCAGTACCACATACCACAATGCCAGGGGCTCACATCTGTAATCTCAGCACTTGGGAGACAGAGGCAGGAGGACTACTGTCAATTCAAGGCTAGCCTAGGCTACATAGTGAGTTCAGAGCCAGTCTGAACTACAAAAGCGAGACCTTCTCAAAAATAAATAAATAAATAAAGTGAATGAACACACACGCATTTATTAGTGGGAAATTCTAGACAAAAATATCAATAGCGGTTTAGTGCCCAGTGGGACTAGTTTACTTTGTTTTCTTTATATATTCTCTATTTTGTCGTTGTTGCTGTTATTTGAAGACAGGGTCTACATAGTCCAGGTTGCCCTTGAACTCACAGAAATTCTCCTGCCTCGGCCTCCTGACCTCTGGGCTTCCAAGTGTGGACCCATGCCCAGTTAATAAAAATTTTTTAAAAACAACAATCACAACTTACTTAAGAATCTTTTCCCATGTTTGACTGTCATAGAATGCATGGCTCCAACTCATTTTGACGGTGCCAACAATGACGTTTTGTGAAAATACATCGGATCCTAACTTTCGATACAGTTCTTCACATTCATCCAAGGGCATATGAAACAATCCCAACATGAAAGCTAATACAGCACCTGGAAGAAAAAATTGCTAGTTTTTCTCAGCATTGATGTTACTTGCACTTCTAAGATCTCCTGGGTCGTCACCCCAGCTTAAAGTCTAGCTATTTCACCTGGGACAGATTAATTTCTCAGGGTCCCACTTTTAACATCTGTAAAATAGGAATGAATATCTAGTTCCCAACTGGGCATGGTGGTATACACCTATGATCTGAACACTTGGGAGGCTGAGGCATGAGGATCACTGTGAGTTTGAGGCCATCCTGAACTACACTGTGAGAACCTATCTCAAAAAAGAAAAAAAAAAATCTAGCTCCCTACTTACTAATACTTATCTTTTATTTTAATCTTTGTTTATATTTTGTGTTCTCATATAACAGGAACTATATGATATGTAAGCTTGTGTGTCTCACTTAACATTAGCAAGAGGATATGAAGATGAGGGAAAGGGGATGAAAAAACAAACTAAGATGTATCATGTCCATGTACCAACTCCACAAAAGGAATATAAGCACTAGGCACTGCAAATATGCACTGATAAAAATAAATAAGGTGGGCATAAATAATAACTAAAATGTGTAAGTTCTTTGTATCGAGCTAACACATGTAAAAAGTTTTACTGGAACCCAAAAAGGTCTAGATAAATGCTATCCAAAAAAATGATACTGATAATAACAATTTTAAAATATTTTAAAATGTGTGACTTACACTAAATCAAATAATATATATAAGACACAGACTATGGTAAACAATGGCCTAAAATTAATAAATTACTTTGTTTAAGTCACAGAATACAGTATATTGAAAACTCACCGATTTATTAAGCAATTACTACTGCAGGTTGGTCCTAGAACCAATGTAATTAAAAAAAAAAAATTAGTTACTCTGGGATGTCCTTTTAAGTACTGATCTCTTCTACTAGCTGTAATTGGCAGGACACACTGCCACCTAGTGTGTCTAACTGGCCTAACTTGAAGGGAAACGGGAACAAAGTGCTGGGGTGAGGGCAGCCCAGAGGACTGGCGAGGACCTGCTTACTCTTACGCCCTAACCTGAGACTGCAGCAAAATACAAAGGAAAAGTGAGAAATCACTACCATAATGTAGTCTAAATGTTTCATTATTTTATGATACTTGGTATTTCCATAAAAGATCAGGCAGATTTTAAAAATATACTGTTATGGCTCAACTATAAACAGAAATTTTAATTTGTAGAAATTTTCTAATCAATACAACAAATAATTTGCAAGTAAGTTACTTTGTTTTTAAATAGAACTACTATAAAGATGCACAGATATTTAAAAAACTGAATTAGTTTTATGACTAGTAAGATACTTTAAACTTATACTGTACTAATTTTATAAAGGTCACAGTACAAACAATATAGAAAAAGGAAAAAAAAAAATTAACAAGTTAACATCAGTATAAACGTGGCATAATAAAGAGATATTGTGATAAATACAGAAACATATATTTTACATCAATTGATCCTTCACTTCATAAATTAATCTTTGAGTTAAGATCTGCTTTGCTGAGCTTTTACATAACCAAGGAACCAAAGCAAGTTACCTTCTAGTGTGTTTAAATGTTTGAATTCCGAGGGCCATTCTAAATTTAAGAGAAATGTGCTCATTTCAGCAGCACATATACCAAATCTAAGAGAAATGATCAGGGTGATATTTCCACAAGAACACTATAGTCCTGGCAAATGTCTTTAACAAATTTCCAGGGCCAGAGATTTAGCTCTGTTGTTCTGGCATCTGCCTTGCAAGTGCAAGGTCCGGAGATCCCAGGTAACCACATACCAGGCATTGTGACTCACACCAATCAACAATCAGTACAATGCCAGGTGTGGAGGCTCATGCCTGTAATCCCAGCACTTGGGAGGTAGAGGCAGGAGGAGAATTTGAGGGCTGCCTGAGCTACATAGTGAGCTCAAGGCCAGCCTGAACTACAAAAGCAAAACCCTGTGTCAAAAAAAAAAAAAGATGTACAAAGCAATGTTCTCATTGAGAGACACCCCCTCACAAGAGTAAAATCTTATCCATTTTGGATTTTTTACTGATTCAAAAACAGTAAGTACTTATCTTCCTTCATATTTCATCACACTCCTTACAATGACAATTCCATAATGCGACAGTAATTTGTCTTAGCACTGTAGCTCACCGAAAACATATTATAAAAGCACATTAGAATCTATTTCTGAATGTTAACCACAATAATCATTTTTAAAAGTTTATTAAACTAGGGGCTGAAGATGTAGCTCAGTGGTGCCATGCCTGCCTGGCAAGGGTCAGGTTCTGATTTCAATTCCCAGTATCAGAAAAAAAAAGTTCATTAACCAAAGGATTTCATTATAAAAACATGAACTATCCATCATTTGAGAGAATGACCCATGATATTAAGTCCAATTGTTTAATATTTTTTCCTTAATGTGCTCCTAGAATGCACCACATCTGTGTTGTTAATTACCTGTGCTTACACCACAAATGTAATCAAAGAGCTGATGAACTGGCTTCTGAGTTAGTTCAACTAGTTTCCGCAGTGTCTGAAGAGCAACCACACCCCTGCAGAAAAGATTAAATGCAAAGTGGGAATTCCTGTTTCAAGGAATATTAATTCAAGTTACTGAATCAAACAATTCTTTAAATGCTTTTGTAGCTTATATGCTTATCTGAAAACCAGTAATATAAATTAACACTGTCTCAACAAAACTGAGAATGCTGAAAATCCAGAACCTACCTGATATTAGACCTGTGCAACGGGAGCACATTTAAAAATTTATATTAGTCGGGTGGGGATTTAGCTCAGTGGTTCTGGTGGAGCTGGGTGAAAGATCCCAGTTCAATCTCTAGTAACCACATACAATAATGCTGGGCGTGGTGACTGACGCCTGTAATCCCAGCACTCTGGGAGGCAGGATTGCTGTGAGTTTGAGGTTTGCCTGGACTACATAATGAGCACAGGCAAGCCTGAATTACAAAAGCAAGACCCTGACTCAAAAAAGAAAAGAAAAAAGATAAACTTGTAATAGTATCTTTAAAAATATTAATACAACAACAATGTGCAGATTTTTTTGTTTTTTGTTTTTTTGAGACAAGGTCTCACTTTTGTAGTTCAGGCTGGCCCTGAGCTCAGTCTTGAACTCACAGCAATCCTCCTGCCTCTGCTTCCCAAGTGCTGGGATTATAGGTATGAGCCACCATGCTGGCACTGTATGTGGTCCTGATTGCTGACAGGCGTCAGTCTCCATGCCCAGCATTGTACGTGGTTACTGTGGCCCTTGCACTTGCAAAGCAGGAGGCGGAATACTGAGCTAAATCCCTGGCCCAATGTGCAGATCTTTAAAAACATTTCACTCTAGACAAGTGTGGTGATGCATATTTTAATCTCAGCACTCAGGAGGCTGAAGAGTACTCAGGAGCATCGTTATACCCAGCCTGGTTAAACAGTCAGTTCAAGGCCAGCCCGAGCTACATAATGAGACCGTCTCAAAACAAACGCAGGCAACTCTAGAAACTAAACTTCTCAATAGCTTTGGGATGACATTCATTGGTTTCTTCTCATCAATATCACTATGCTTCCATATATTTGTGTTCTGTGTATATCATTAATCAGATATATAAGTTCCTATCTAGTCATTGCTAAAAACTCAATAAACTTAGGGTATCAGGGTATATTAATAAATGTTGCTGATTTGATAATTTCTGAAAATTAGTCAAAGATAGTAAATAGCTTCATGAGGGAATGTGAAAAGATGAAAAGTACTGGAGGTGTAGTGTATCATATGGACAATTCTTTTTTTTTTTTGAGACAGGGTCTCACTTTGTGGTTCAGGCTGGCCTGAGCTCAGCCTCAAACTCACATCACAGCAATCCTCCTGCCTCTGCCTCCCAAGTGCTGGGATTACAGGCGTGAGCCACCACGCCCGGCACTTGGTATGTGGTACTGGTTGCTGCTGGGCGTGAGTCTCCAAGCCCAGTATGGTATGCGGTTACCAGGGATTGAACCCAGGTCCTTGCGCTTGCAAGACAGGCGCCGGAACCACTGAGCTAACTCCTCGGCCCCATATGGACAATTCTTAACACTGGGAGATAAAGAGAAAATAATGGAAAATTCTCTTTCCAATATAATGTGAGGCAGGTCAGTTCTAGAGCACAGTGTTACATAGGTGACACAAAACAAAATTCAGAATTTCAAAGTATGCCAAGACTGCTCACAGGAAGTCACTAAAATATATTCTAAGACTAAAACAGAAAAACTAAGGGCAGTGATTTTTTTATATTGACAAAGAATGTGGATTTGAGAGTAAGATAGCTTATAAGAAAGAAATATTAATTTAAGGTGGTATGTTCATTCTTTTTTCGAACCACTTATATAAGAAACTTATTTTGTAATGAAAGATTTATAAGTTAATTCAAAATGTATTAAAAATATATCTATACATTCGCAGGGCAGCCACTGTTTGCCTAACACTGTACTTCAAGGTTGTTACACTCATGTGCATACCTGTCAGTGACACAGTTCTACTTGCAGCCCTGTTACATTCCTGCTTTCCACACCAATCTCCCCCTCTCACTGCCTGTTTGTATTTCCCTAAGCTAGAGTCCTCAACAACACTGGGATGGTTAAGTCTGCATTAGGGAGACGCTCCTGAAAAATTCCCAGGGCCACCATTCTAACACATTAGTGTCCTGGGTTTACAAACAGTCTCCTTCTCATCCCTCAATCCTTCTTTCCAATCAACATCGCAATGTAAAGGACTTGGGTGACACGTATGACTGGGGAATTTAACAAAAGACTAGCACTGGGCATAAAGAAGCATGATTGGCAAGTCACATATAGAACAAAATGAGAGAAGTTTCAGGAGACAATAGGAGGCAAGGCATAGAGGACCTCAGAAGTCAAGGCAGAGACGGCAGAAACTAGAGTGCAAGCTAGACACCATGAGGGGAAATTTTCAAAAAACCAAGTTATCAATCTAAACACTACAACAGCAGGAATTAGATGAACTATGACAGAATAAACATGGGTGGTCAGACAGAAGTCAAAATGAAAACTGATGGTGAAATATCTCCTAAGGAAAGACTGATTTATCTCTGGTGCACTTCCTAAACACAAGGATGAAGTTATTGATACAGCCCCTGGTAGCCATTACCTCATTATGAGACTAATTAACCAATATGGTTAAGATAAATATAATAAAAAAGGCTTCTAAACTAACAAAAGTCTGAAAAGGTCAATCTAAAATATAAATACTAAAGTAAGTCAAATTAAGATGTTTCAAGCATATATTCTTTCAGACTTCCAATCACAAATGAAAAAAATAATTTCATGTCACTTTAAAAATCTGACTTTATAATGATACAATCTTATCAAGTCTGTTTTTTAAGAATCCCTAAAGCTGAATTGCATTTGTAGTTTCTAAAAGTTAATTTTTCTAAGTTTACCTTGTTCCTCCACCATCAATTGTGAGAATCCGGATTCCTCTCCCTTTTACTGGGTCCACATAACCAATTAAGGCCAAAATTTCTCTAACTGCGGCCTGAAGAGTTTCATCTTTAACCTGTCTCAGTCGTAATAAACACGGTATAATTTTTTCCTGTATCAAGAAGAACAATATTTTTCTCAATCAAAAAGAAAATTGTATGATTAAATTTAACTAACACAAGAAGGTAATGAAAATGGTAGGCTTTCGAACATGAAAAGATCATGAAATTAAAACACTAGTTTTAATTGATGCTGGGTGTAGCGGAAAATGCCTGTAATCTCAGCACTCAGTAGGCAGAGGCAGGAGTACTGCTCCCAAGTTCAAGACCAGCCTGAGCTACAGTGAGACACTGTCTCAAATAAATAAATAAATAAACAAATAAAATATATACATACATACGAACAAACTAGCATTGGCTTCATACATGAATTTTATCTCCTGTCTTAAATTATATAATGTAAAAACATTACAATTAAGAAAAACCTGGTAACCTTTAGGCAATTCAATTAATATACTGACACTACTATTTTATAAATTTTTAGGCTCAAAATATTAGGTATCAGTTGTAGTTGCATCATTTATATCACAATAAAAGGAATCCATTAGATCATGTATATCACAGAATAAATGGAGCAGTTATTGAATATATAATAATATGTATGATGAAAAACACAAAAACTTTCAAATAAAAACAAAGGCCTTCCCATCTCCATATTAGTATTTTTAGTCCAAGGCAGAACTCAATTAAATAAATGAGAAATTACCTTGACAGCTACTCCTTTTCCTTCAGGAAATTCTAGAAGATGAAAGGTCAGTTCTTCAACCCTAGTAATGCAGAGCTTTGGGTCTGCTGTTCTTCTTAATGCCTGCACTAATGCCCGGGTTCTATTATCAATACTCACTCTTGCAATAATCTACAAAGACACATTAAATATATGTGAATAGAATATAACATTGTTTTAACATAATGCTTCATAAATGAATCTTACAAATTGGACAAAATTAATACAACTGAAAACCATACTGAATAACAACTTGCCTTTTCTCGCTGAAGAGATAAATGCTTTTTTTCCTCCGCACTTTTGTCCTTGCTCACAGCCTGCTCAGTTTTAGCAGGTTCTTCCTGTTCTTCTGACTGACTCTTGGAGTCGTACTTTAATTTGGGGACTAGTCCACCAATATAACCTCCTACTAAAGCCTGAACACCTTCCGTGGGCCGAGAAAGAAAGTTAGCGATGCTCTGCTTGGTGGAAACTGGGAGAGCCGCGGACACCACATTTGGACTTACAGGCTTAGCGATGGTTTGTATGGAAGACTGCAAGCCCTGCTGCTCATCAGTCAAGACACCAGGACCTGGAGAACTGGGTTTCCCTTCTTCCACCTTTTCACTTTTGAGTTCTGCTTTGTCCTGAAAATGTTTATTTTCTTCTTTTTGAGACATTTTCTCCTCACGTTTGAAGTATGAATTAATATGATTTGATAAAAAGTAGAATGATTCTCCAAACTTTGTGGTTATACTACTTGTGTAACGAAAAAGGCTTTGTTTACCTATATCTTCTTTATCTATTACATGACTTTTCTCTTCTGCAAAAGGATTCTCTTCTGTTGATTTGTCACTATGTTTTTCCAGAAATTTGATGGCTTGCTTTGTATTTTTCTGTTTCAACCAGCCACTATCTGATACTTTTCTTAATATTCGAAAACTTGGCTTAAATTGAGCTAAACGTGAAATCATTTCATTTTGACTCCCCAAAACAGCCTTTGAAACAGAATTCAAAGTACTTTTTATGCGGGACATACGAATGCTCACTTTTGTAAGTCCCTTGGGAGCAGAAGTGCTAAGTTTCCAAATGCTAATATGTAAACCATAGTTGCTTGGGGAGTAACAGTGCTTACTGCAAGAATATGCTTCACTTTTGGTCCATTTACATGTTATTCTGCTTGTATGAAAACCTCTTTGTCGACTGATATGGCTTATCCTCCAGTAATGTCTAGGCGAGCACACAAAATACAGCTGCTTGCTCCTCTGCTTTCCACAAAGACTTCTGGCATTACTAAGGAGGTAAATATATATATCTATGGTCAAATTAATAGACATAACTTAAAAATCACTTATTTTCTATATGACATTCTCTCACTTCATCCTCAATGCTTCATTTATTAAATGCCATAAATCATGGGCTTACCTAAAATGGCAAAAAAGAAAAAAATAGTTAGGGTTCAAGTTAAAATGAAAATTGAATAACACATAAAATATGTGGATATCTGAACTACATTTGGCAAATTGTCTCAAAGATTACTTCAATATAGCTAACATAAATTTCATTTTTCAACTAATAGAAAATATTTCATCTTCCAGTATAGAAGTCAATAAAAAGAAAAACTGAGTAGTATCGAGGTGAACTAAAAAAAAATCAAGATGGCAGAAAAGTAACGAGGTTTAAATCATAATTTTACTTTTAAGACTGTAACTGTGGGACAGAATCAAGTTACCCAATGTCTATCAATTCATATCTGTACTCCCTAGGTCTCTTTATGCTTCCTTTCTTCAGTGCCTATCACATCCCAAATTCTTTAACAATACTTTAAACTTTACATATTAAATGGGTGATAAAGTGAAGGGCAAAAACTTGACAGGTTTAAAGACATCTTAGTTCATTTCACGTTTTCAAAAAAAATTTTATTAAGATATGTTTGCAGGGCCGGGGATTTAGCTCAATGGTTCTGGTGCCTGTCTTGCAAGGGCAAGGACCTGGGTTCAATCTCCGGTTAACCACATACAACACTGGGCGTGGTGGCTCATGCCTGTAATCCTAGCACTTGGGAGGCAGAGGCAGGAGGATTGCTGTGATGTGAGTTTGAGGCTGAGCTCAGGGCCAGCCTGAACTACAAAGAAAGACCCTGTCTCAAAAAAAAAAAAGATATGTTTGCAGTACATAGTGATTACACTCATTTAAAAAAATACAATGGACTGGGCCATGCCTTCCTTTTATCAAGTGGGCCATCATTTCACCTGTAAAGGAAGCCATTTCTGCCTATGGATGGGCTATCTGTTTTTCCTGTAAACCACAGAGAAAATTTCTAAACATTCACAAATTCCATGATGCAAAAATATAGAACATAGTACGAGCAAATCAAATCTAACAATGTATCAAAAAATTATACTATAACCCAGTGGGATTTACCTCAGGTATATAATGCTAGCTCAATATATAAAAATGAATAAATATAATTTACCATTCAATAAGGTAAGAAAAAGAACAATTATTCCATCAATAGCTGCAGAAAAAGCATGTGAAAAAAAATCCAACATTCATTCATTGTTACAAATTTTCAGTAAACTGAAAATAGAAGGGAAATCCCTCAACTTGATACAGTCTACAAAAAAATTTTAAAAATTCAAAGAATAAATCCTACAGCCAATATTGTATCTTCGGGTGAAAACTAAAAGAATTCTCACTCAGATTAAGAACAAGGTGGCTCACACCTATAATCCTAGCACTTGGGAGGCAGAGGCAGGAGGATTGATTGCCTTGAGTTAAAGGCTAGTATGGGCTACAAAGTGAGTTCAGAGCCAGACGGAACTACAAAGCAAGACATTGTCTCAAAAAAACTAAAAAAAAAAAAAAAAAAGAACAAGTCAAGATGTCCATCTTACTGCTGCTTTTTATCATTGTACTGAAAGTATTACCTAATGCTTAAAGACATGAAAAGGAAATAAAAATGGGAAGAAATAAAAACTTTACTTGCAGATGACATAATTACCCATATAGAAAATACAGAAGAAACTGTGCATAGTGGTACACTTCTGTAATCCCAGCACTAGTGAGGCTGAAGAAAGAGGATGGCTGTGAGTTCAAGACCAGACTGGGCTACATAATGAGCTCAACACCAGCCTAAACTACATAGTGAAACCCTGTCTAACAAACCAAAAAACCCCAAATAAACCTGACATACAAAACACACTTAAATAAACATATGAAAAAAATGTACCACATAGTATGACCTGAAGAAAATGCAAATTAAAACACCAGTGTGATACTACTATATATCTACTAGAGAGGCCAGGAACCAGAATGTTGACACCACCAAATACTGGAAAGGATGTAGAGGAGCAGAAACCCTGATTGATTCCTGATAGGATGCAAAATGGTGCAGCAACTGTGGAGAATAGTGTGGCAGTTTCTTATAAAACTAAACATGCTTTTATCATATGATCTAGTAACCGTGTTCCTTGGTATTTACCCAAAGAAGTTCAAGACGTAGGTCCACACTTATGTCTTATATGTGAATATTTATTTATTTATAACAGCTTTATTCATAAATGCTAAACTTGTGAAGCAACCAAGAGGCTTGTTGGTATGTGAATGGATAAACAAATTAGGGCACAGTAGTTCTCTCTTATCCACAGAGGATATATTTCAAGATTTTCAGTGAATGCTTGAAACTGTAGATAGTATGAACCCTATATACACTATGTTTTTTCCTATACACTGTAAGTGGAACATACAGACAATGGAACATTTTGTGGTAAAAAGAAATAAATGGGGTGGGTTGGAGGGGGAGATGGAGAGGTGGCTCAGTGGTTCTGTGTCTGCACAGGTCCTGAGTTCAATTCCCAGTCCCACCCCCCAAAAAAGTGGAAGACATGGAGGAAACTTAAATGCATATTATGTGAAAGAAACCAATCAGAAAGAGTACATATTGGGCCAGGGATTTAGCTCAAGGTTCTGGTTTCTTCCTGGCAAGCACAAGGTCCTGAGTCAACCAATAACCACGTATCACGGTGCAGGTGTGGTGGCTCACACCTGTAACCCCAGCACTCGAGAGGCAGAGGCAGGAGGATTGCTGTGAGTTGGAGGCTTGCCTAGGTTATATAGTGAGTTCAGGGCCAACATGACCTACAAAACAACACCCTGTCTCAAAAAAACAACTCCCCCAAAAGCAGCAATTAAAGAAATTCATCTTGTATGAAAAGTAAATAAAAGTAAAAATACAAGCAAACAAACAAAAAGGAAAGCACACAGAGTATGTTTAGAATTTGCAAACAGTATATGTAATTTTAGTGTAGGATCTAGAGAGATTATATGAGGAAAAAGCATAAGATGATACTGAGAAAGAATCAAGAATTTAGAATTATCAAAAATATGATGCCGTGAACTAAAATCTGAGCCATGCTCAAAACCAACAGAGGGAACTCTACAAATTGAACATCAGGGTGGATCCACAGTCACTCTACCTTTGTGGTGTACTGCAAAGGAGAACTGGTCAGGTGTGGTGAGCTACATGGAACCCTAGCATTCAATTGAAACAACCAAGCAAGGACACTGCCAATGCCTAGGACGAGAGGACTCCCACTCTAAGCAAGAGCACTGAACATTAACTCTGTAAGATTACAAAACAGGCAAGGAAATGAACCATCACCTACACTGACCATCAGCAAATACAGCATCAAGAAAATGTGTAACAACAAAAAAAATGTAAATAAGATGAGACGTAACTAAGTTCTAGTATATATAGTTGATATTGTGATTAGAAAATTTTTTCAAGGAAAGAGGGTGTAGGGGTAAATAACAAAGGGAAAAAGAATGTGATAGTAATAAAAAAGGAACAAAGTTTATGTATACAGGAGTGGGGTTACAGGGTGGGTGGGGTAAGGGGAAAAATGAGAATCAAGTCGTGTCATATTCTGGTACAAACTCTCAATGTTGAATGCAATGAAGATGTGTATTTATAATGTACCAATAAAGATTTGAATAAAAAAAATTAAGGACATTGTGAGGTAGAGATCCAACAGTAGATGGAAAGAATGACTTACAGACATCATTTAACTTTTGTATTAATAAAGACAAAAAGGAAATAAAGTATCTGAATTAAGTAACAGTATTGGAATGAGGCAGAGGGCCACTATGAGCCACATTTGGAAGTAAGGAGACAATGAAACAGGATTTGGTGACAATCAACAATGGGGTGAGGAGATGAGGGTATCAAGAGAAACTATGTTTTAAATCTCTGAGACAAAAAGAAAATCCATTTGTGAATATTAGGAAACTGAGAAAAAAGCAATTTAACTGGGGAAAGTAAAATTTCTTTTGGATTTACAGGGTGAATGAAGTAATGGGGGGCATTCAAATTACAATGCATCTAGATTCGATTCATAAATGAAATTAGCACAGTGACAGCTGAAATCATTAGAAATGGTTAGATGTACTAAAGGATAATTTATAACACCAGAGTATCTGAGGCTCATAGAACCTGAAAAAAGCTTTTTTTTTTTTTTTTTCCCAAAAATGCTTACTTGCTTTCTGTGACATTTCTGAATATTCATGGACCCATTACAGTAGTCTCTGGGTTTCAAAGGTTAAAACGCTGGTTCAGGGAACCAAGTAGACTCCAGTACCATCCAGAGTTGGGAAGAGGAAAAAGTCTTTCAGAGAAGCAAGAAATTAGATAAAAACACATCCAAAACATAGGGGCAACTTGTAACAGAACAGAATAAATACATGAAGTGAGAAAGATTAGATCAAACAAGACACCAGAGAGGAAGGTGTCTAGGGTAAGGAGTTCCTAACTTCTGATCTTTTAGAGATTACATGAGTGAAGCAAAACTTTCTGCTGTCTTAACTGCTGGAAGCTAATAACTCAAAGTACACGCTGTTCTTGTATCAACTTTGCTTGTGAAACAATGAATACAAAAATTGTGAAACTGGGGGCCAGGGATTTAGCTCAGTGCTTCCGGAGCCTGTCTTGCAAGCGCAAGGACCCAGGTTCCATCCCGGTTAACTACATACAATACTGGGTGTGGAGACTCAAGCCCAGCAGCAATTAGTAGTACCACATACCACAGTGCTGGGTGTGGTGCCTCACGCCTGTAATTGCAACACTCAGGAGGCAGAGGCAAGAAGATTGCTGTGATGTGAGTTTGAGATTGAGCTCAGAGCCAATATCATTCATGAAAATATTACAAGATTTTAATTTAGATCTGGTATACATAACAGGAAAAAAAGATCAACAATAAGAAAAGGCATGTTTAAAAGGATGAAATAACATGAATACTTAACATATAATTCTGCGTAATCAATTTAAAATAGCTATAATGAGCTTGACACAAATGCCTCATACAAAGCATAAACTCTCAATACAATTTAAAGCATTATTAAATCTTCAGATTTTAACTATTTAAAAAATCTCACTCTCTTACTAGCATTTCCTTGATATCCTGCAATATATTTGTCTTTTCTGAAATCTCCACAACAAGGAGTACAGATCTAGGATACAACTGTTCCTGGAAATAAACATGATCTTTTTTTCAAAAAAAAATTACCAAGTGATGTTACATCTCTATGTTTTTCCTTGGAGAATCATCACTTTTCTTTAAAGTTATTGCAGTAGGCATAGAAACCAGGTCCTCCCAGCGTCATCACAGAAATGACACAGGGATGATAGGGATGGGCTTCCGGGGCTGCAACACAATGATTCATACAGCTCCATCTGCTAAAAAAAAAAACAAAAAACAAAAACAAACAAAAAAACAAAAAAACACCACCGGAATCCCCTTAAGCAACAGCAGTCGGGGAGGCAATCAAATGTATATGGCTCGGGAAAAAAAATGCTGACAAATAAAAATACCAACCAAAGGAAGCACAAGATGCACACCGACAGGTGAGAACGACGGAGAACAGGAGATGCTTTGAGGTCACTAGTGGGTGGCTGCAAAAGAGCAGTGCACCCAGGGAAGATGACTCCGCGACCTGCGCAAGTAGCCGGATGAGGGGCGCGGCGCCGGCGGGGCCAGAACAACCCTGACAGCGAGCGTCGCGGGCGGAGGGCGCCGCGCAGGCCCCGCCACCCTTCAGGCCCCGCCGCCCCCGCCCTCCCTGGGGCAGCGATCCCGAAGTGCCCACAGGAGAGACGAGGAGACTCAGGAGCCTGCACAACCGCCCGGCCGCAGGGGTCAGCTTGTCTCTTACCCCGCCCTGTCCGTCGCGGCCACTCACCGGGTTGCAGGCCGCAGTCACTTCGGGGGCAGTGTCGAACTGCCCGGCCCTGTCACGGACAGTCACCCTCGCCCGCCCGTGCCAGCTGCGTTTGCAACACAAACAGACTCGCAGCCGCCGAAGCACCGCCCTTCAGCTCCGCCCCGCCCACCGGAAGTGACGCGCCATTCAGGCCCAGTCGCCCAGCCAGGGTGCGACCCCGAGATGTCTGCCTCCCTGTCAATGCCTTCCGTCTGCACCCGGGGGCATGCGCAATAGAGCCTGACGGCGCGAGGCCGGCGTGCGTGCGTGCGTGCGTGCACACGCCTGCGTGCCGCGGGGGGCGTGGCTTGGTGGAGAGCATCTTCCGTTACTGGATCCTGTCAGCTTGTCTGAGCGGAGAGGCCGTTATTGTTCCGTACGCTGGGATCTGCTTGCTGGATTCGGGTTTCCACCCTTTTCAGCCGAGCTGAGCCTCAGTTTCTTGCCCCCGAAACCACGATGCATGTTCTGTTCCCTCCTCCGAGGTTGACCAACCTTGTGGGCTGTGTGAGCTCACAGTCGACTCCCTCCCCGCTGTTGTCACGCTTTGCGGTGACACCTTTGTATCCGTCGCTGGGTATGGCCACCCGGAGTAATGTCACTGAAAAGTGCCTCCACATACTCGATTGGAATTAGTATGTACTGTCACACCAGTTGTCCCACCCTTAACACTCATTTTCTTCGAATTCTGGCATTTGGTATGCACCGGAGAAGCAAACTACAACCTACTGCCGGTCTAGTGTTGACTGGCAACCAAGACTGTTAAACTCTGCCCTCAAAGTTCTCCTGATGGATATCTAGGCTGAAGCTCCTTGTAAGATTATTGTAAAACTGCCAGGAAGGGAATTTTTAAAAATTACAGTGAAGCCAGCATGCTAGGCTCTTAGGACATGGGTAGCTCGAATGTGTCCATCATAATGCCAAGTAACCTCAGCAGGTTATTTTGCTACAACATAGCTAGACATGTTATCTAGCTACAGCGTAGTCTAAAGATGTATGCCACAAATGAAAGCTTAAAAAGTGTGGCAGTACTTTAGTTCCTGAGAGATACCTTGTCCACTGTCAAACATTTTTCTGACATGAAGATGTCAAGAAAGATTAGAAAGGACTACTACAAGTAGGTGTTGAGTCAGGGACAGCTTGAAGTTGACAACAAGGTTGGGCAAAACCAAAGACAGGTGAGGCTGACCAGACAGGGAATTTTATCTAAACTGATTTAGAGAATTCGCGCTAAACTTGGGCTTGGGTGGCCTAAGGCAAGACCAAAGGGTATAGTCTAATTAAGATAAGAGTTCAGAGAAGCCTGAAGGAAGTTGAGTCGGGTTGAGCAAGCTATCACTATACCTTCTTGCTTGTTTTCCTTCATTCCTCAACTTAAATATAAAATATTGAGTTTTTTTTTCCACCCATGTCAGAAATTTCTAAGTAATTCTCAGTTCCCCTGTCACTGGCTAGCATGGGTCTTTGCTTTAGTAGAAATGGAAATTAAAACTAAAACACAAATTTGCAAGGAAAAAAAGCTTTAATTGGAAAGTTGGAGGGAAGATAGGAAAAGACTCCAGTTTAGGTAGCTGGAGCAGGCACAGTCGGACATGGGTTCAGACTGGCCCACCAGCAAAAGCAAGAGCCCAACTCTGAAGGGTTAACTAGTGGGCTGGGCTCAGTCTCTTTATGACTGAGGGGTGCTTTCCTTTCCAGGAAAAGAATAGTCCTGGTTATCGTGGTTCCAGTCATGTGGGGCTGTGCCTCTTTTGGAATTCACGTGATCACAAGCTTAGGACAATGGTGGGAGTCTTGGGTATAGCTGAATGTCTCCATAAATCTCACATCTTGAGGTCTTCAGTTTTGAAGAGGGAATTAGAGCATATAAATTCAGGTCTAATCAAACTGGTGCAGCTCGCTTCTAGACAGTTACTCCCCAAATGACCAGCACACCTTATGCAGAGCTGAGAAAAGATTCAGCCCAAGATTTATAATAGCCAATAAATGTCAAGCTTTGTTCTGCTTTTAGTTATTTACTGGGCAGCTGAGGGCTAGAGTGAAGTCATGACTCTTAGCAAGAATGGCTTTAAGTCTCTATCCAAGAAGAAACCACAATCATACTTGACTGTTTCCCTTCCCTTTGATAGTTGCCATATCTCTGACAGTGTCATCTCTGTCTCTCTATCTCTATCTCTCTCTCTTTTTTTTTTTTTGATAATGGGGATCGAACTTGAGACCTGGAGCTTGGTACCTTACACTTGTGAGGTAGGCACTGAAACCACTGAGTTATATTCCCAACCCTCTCTCTTTGCCCTTCTTTTCCTTCCCTTCGATGTAGTGATGGCATTGTTGGAGAGCACTGTAAGGATAGACCATGTGTGGAATCCAAGACCTTGACTTGGAGCTTAAAAGAGATTTTTGCTAAAAACTATCACTCTTCACTTGGGACTACAAATGTCCAGTACACTTTGACCTTCATTTTGTGAAACTCTGGTCAGAACCTTCTCAGCTCTGCATACAGTCACATTGCTATGGCAAAGGGAATTTGAAAGTACGTAAGAAACTTGGAACTTGGGTAAAGAACAGAAACTTTATTCAGAACTTTATTCGCTAGTGAGGATCAGAGGTGAGGGAAACCGGTCCCGTTCAAATTGACTGACCACCCGTTTCAGTTTTTCTAACAGTTTTATAGAAAATGGGGAAGGGTAACAGCTGATTTACGAGTTAACACAGACTCTACTTACATATCTGCAAGTTGGCTAGCAGGACTTTATCAAGGCTTAGCTAGTTTCTGTGGTTATTGGCAGTTACTTTTTAGGGAGATAGTGATTTTAACAGATCTGTGAGGAAAAGGGAAGGAGCTGGAAGGGAATTGGGAGGTCAGCACTTGCTTCAAGGAGGTGTGCTGCCAAGCAGAGTGAAAACAAGAAACTGGCTCCAAGGGAAGATTGATTTAACATTAACACAACAAAGCATTCGGAAACAAAACTCCACGGAGTAAAACAGAGGGCTAAATAAAGCAGAGGCTATTAACATCTACCACTCATACTCGACTAAAATATTTCTCCATTTCTGTGACACTTTGGGGCCAGGGCTGGCACCCCTAAGGCATCAGCGAATGCAATTAGAATTCCCTTGACAATGTTACTCATTTAGAGAGTGGCATTAGCCTTAAATCTACCTAGCCTATCTCATCACCCATGGAGACTGAGGA
Source organism: Petromus typicus (assembly GCA_004026965.1). Lineage (NCBI taxonomy): Eukaryota > Metazoa > Chordata > Mammalia > Rodentia > Petromuridae > Petromus > Petromus typicus. The sequence goes on along the minus strand of PVIR01000081.1, from coordinate 133,671 downwards.
TGCCAACAAGTTTGTAGGGACTACAGCTGTCCCCAAAAGTCACCAGCTGTTATCCCAAACCAGTGAGCACCTGTATTATGGGACAAGCAGAGCCTCACTTGACTAAAACCACCACAAACAGAATCATTTCATGGGAACAGAACTATCCTCAAAGCAAGAGAATTTCAGCACGTAATAGCAGGACTGAGATAGTGATAATTAGACCTGGTCCACTGGAGCTCACCCTTAAAACCTGGCCTCCTGCTTGGAGGAAGGGGATTCTTATCTTCAGTGTCAGAATGTGCCTTCTCCTCATCTGCTACCCAAACTAGAGTCCTTTCTTCATCTTGGCTCACCTTTTAATTGAAGCTTTTTTCCCTGCAAAATCACACATTAGTTTTAATTTCCATTTCTACTAAAGCAAAGACCCATGCTAGCTGGTGACATTGTCCCACTGCTGTAACTTGAGTCAGTCATGAGGCAGAGTGAACCACACTGCACCCTCTTTTGTTACTTTTCCTCCCTTGCATGTCACCCCACTGCCTTTGGTTAGCCTTTATCCTACCTGAACTGGCTTTACAGCTTGTAACTAACCTCTAACCCAGTCAAGTCTGTTATGCAAGTAAAGTAAGCTTTCAAAACTCCAAATGCTAGCCAGATTCAGCAGCGCCTACCTGTATCCAGCACCCAGGGAGGGGAGAGGAGAGAATGGAAAGTTCAACCCCAGTTTGGGTAACTTAGCAAAGCCCTATCTCAAAAACAGCTGGGAATATTGCTGACTGTGAATGTCCTGAGCTCAATCTGCAGTATTGCAATAAATAAAAATTAAACAAGAAAAACCTCTGAATTTTGAATTACGTATTTTTCCTGATTAAAGGCTTTACTGGGCCAGACATCTAGCTCAGTGGTTCCAGTGTCTGCTGTGCAAGCACAAGGTCCCAAGCTGATCCCCGTTAACCACATACCCCAGTGTTGGGTGCGGTAGCTCATGCCTGTAACTCCAGAACTCAAGAGGTAGAGACAGGAGGATTGCTGTGAGTTCTAGGCTTTCCTGGGCTACATAGTGAGCTCAGGGCCAGCCTGAACTACAAAGCAAGATTTTGTCTCAAAAAAGTTTTTTAAAAAGGCCAGGCCTTCATGTTCATGCAATAAGGTGAACACGGAAGCCCTGACTTTCTGTTTCCAAGCACTTACTTCCTGCTCCCTACCCTTCACTCTCTACTCACCTGGCAGGCCTGTGCTTCCCCAAAATACTCTGAGCTTTTGCATACTTAGTTTCTCTGCTCATGCTGTTGGCTCAGCTTCTTTTCATCACTTTTCCTAAAGATTTATTTGTCCTTCAATCAGGAAAATCTTACCTCGCTGTTCTTTAGATCATCTCTTCGACTTGTGTTAGTGTCTCCTATTGTCCTTGCTACACAGAATTGCAATTTATTAATTTATCTACCAGCAGTTTCCTACAGGCTGGGAGTATAATCATATTCTCTTAGATCTGGCATCATATGCTCCGAAATACTGGACTTTTCAAAATGTATTATTATTGCATTGATTTTTAATTTTACTCAGACAACTAGTTTGGTAAGTTAAAAATGGAAAATGAAATGTATTTATGATTCTTTTACTTTGGTGTAAAGTTTTGAGAGGGGGGAAAAAAGAACTTCCATTTAATTTCAACTAGAATAGATTAGCTTGTGTATTAATAGCAAATTAATACCTTTAAGAAATCAGCCATACTTGTAATAACAGTAGATGTAGTGACTGTCCAACCCTATATTCTCCTAAAGCTGGGTAAAATATACCTCCACATTGCGGTATCACTTACAGTGCTCATTCTATTTATAAAGCTTACTTATTTCTTTATGTATTTTACATCTTTCCCTTGCTGTACTTAGTACTTTTTCCTAAAAAGGTTTGGTTCATGATAATACTTCCAAATAATTCTAATTTTTTGTTTGTTTGTTTGTTTGTTTTAGTGTTTTTGAGACAGGGCGTAGCTTTGTAGTTCAGGCTGGTCCTGAACTCAGCCTTGAACTCAGCAGTCCTCCTGCCCCTGTGTCTCAAGTTCTAGAATTACAGGGGTGAGCCACCACACCCAGCACTGTGTTATGTGGTTCTGATTGCTGGTGGGCGTGAGTCTCCATGCCTGGCACTGTGTATGTGGTTACCGGGGATTGAACCCAGGGCCTTGTGCTTGCAAGGCAGGCACCAGAACTACTGAACTAAAGCCCCAGCCCTAATTCTAATTTTTTATTCTTAAACAAGCACAGTGTTTTAGCCCAAATGTATTTAACCATGTTGTTGCAAAATATACTCCAAATTGTCTAAATGAGGAATATGCTGGGAAATAATTCTAGCACAGTCACTGCAGTAGGCTAATGGCTCAAAAAATGCCCAGGACCAATTCTTGGAAACTATGACTATGTTATGCTACAAGGCAAATGGGACTGTTACAGTTTAATTAGAGTTGTAAATTTTAAGAACAAGAATCATCCTCTATAGGGGGCCACACTAATCCCACAAGTCTTGAAAGCAGTAAAGATGGGGCAGAAGTCAGAGTGATTCAAGATGAGAGGTGTGAGGAAAGACCAGGAGCAGAGTGATAAGGGAAGATGCAGGGCCCAGAGCCCAGAGGGACTCCTGGCTAATAAGCAGCTAGGAAATGGAGACATCAGCCCTATAGCTGCCTGGAACTCAGTTTTTTTTTTTTTTTTTTTTTTTTTTTTTTAGGTTTTTTGAGACAGGGTTTCGCTTTGTGGTTCAGGCTGGCCCTGAGCTCAGCCTCAAACTCACATCACAGCAATTCTCCTGCCTCTGCCTCCCGAGTGCTGGGATTACAGGCGTGAGCCACCACGCCCGGCACTGTGGTATGTGGTGCTGGTTGCTGCTGGGCGTGAGTCTCCA
>PVIR01000081.1:78333-130691 GCA_004026965.1 Petromus typicus | reverse complement strand
TGGAACTCAGTTTTGTCAACAACCAAAGCAGCGGGAAAGCACATTCTTTCCTAGAGCCACTAGGTAATAACCCATGCTAGCTGAAACTTTGATTCCATCTTTAAGACCAGCAGCAGAGGAACCAGCACATCTGTAAAAATGAATGAGTTGTTTTAAGCTGTTACATTTTGTAGTATTTTATTTTAGCAACAACATACAGTGCGATTAGTTTCATAAATTTTGAAGACATGAAGGCGAAGAATTTATCTATTTTGATCCTTAGCATTGAGGCCTCACTCTTAGTAGATAGTGATTTCTTTAGTGAATGCATGTGGGATGAATTAGTTCATTGATTCAAACTTTACTCAGTGCCTAGAACCAATTATTTGCTAGCAGAAAAAAAAGAGCCTTTATGGCACCAGATATAATCTTAGTAATTACACTACTAATATGAAGAGTACTCTGGAAGTATAAACCAGGTATTATAAAAACTCATGGTAGAAATATCTACCACAGCCGCAGTGTCAGGAAAAGGTTACTAGGCAGAAAACTTACGAGACAAGTGTTTTAAAATGACCTTGTGAGCAAGGCAGATGACAGTAGTGAAGGCGGTGAAGATTCAGAAGTGTTTACAGAGAAAAGGGACATCATGAGATCAAAGACAATGGAGCAAGAAACAACATAGTTATTGTCACCAGGATGTCTGAAAGAATCTACTCATTCCGTGCTGCTGAAAATGTGCTATAATGGGTGGGGGAGAAGTGAAACTGACCTTGGACTTGATTTTCTAGTTTATCTGAGTCACTATTAGATCTTATGGCATAAAATAAAATTTAAGTTTTAAAGAGATTCCTTCTGACACTATTAAAGAGCAAGATTTGAAGATCATGAGAAGCTCTGTTGTTATCTTGTATTGGTTTCCTTTTAAATATATATGTACTGAATACCAGTGTATCCAACTTCATCAAACAGACACTAATGGATATAAAAGATCAAGGAAACCCTACTCACTCATAAGAGGCCTCAATAATCCATTTCATAGAAAGAGAGAACAACTAAACAAAAATTCACAAAGAAATATTATAGCTGAACCACACCTTTTGAGGAAATGCCCTGAATAGATATTTACAGAGTGTTGTACCCTAGTACAGCAGAAGACACATTCTTAGCAGTAGCACGTGTAGATTTCTCCAAAATAGGCCACATACTAGTCCATAAAGCCTGTATAAGTAAAGACAAAGGGGTTGGGGATTTAGCTCAGTGGTTCTGGCATCTGTCTGGCAAGCACAAGGTCCTGAGTTCAATCTCCAGTACCATATACCACAATGCTGGGCATGGTGGCTCATGCCTGTAATCCTAGCACTTGGGAGGCAGAAGCAGGAGGATCAGCATGAGTTCAAGATCAACCTGGGCTACACAATGAGATTATGGCCAATCTGAACTACAAAGTGAGATCCTGTTTCAAAAAAATTAAAAAACAAAAAACATAGTACTTAGGATTTAATTTAACCAAGGAAGTGAAATAACTCTACAATGAAAAACTATAGTACTCTAAAAAGAAGAGATCAAAGAGGAAATCAGAAAATGAGAAGATATTCACTGTTCCTGGTTAAACAGAACCAATTTTGTAAAAGTGGCCCTATTACCAAAACTGATATATAGACTTTATGCCATCTCAATAAAAATACCTACAGCATTCCTCACAGAACAATAGAAAACTACCCTATGATTTATATGGAATTAGGAGATAACCATAATTGCAAAAGGAATCATGGGAAATATAATAAACTGAGAGTGGTGGTACATGCCTATAATCCTAGCACTTGGAAGAGTAAGGCAGGATATCTGTGAGTTGGAGGCCAACCTGGGGTTCTAGTGAGTTCAAAGCTAGCCTGAACTATATAGTGAGGCTCTGTTTTTTGTGGTTATTTTTGTTTTATGTTTTTCCTGTTGTTTTGTTTTTTGAGACAGGATCTTGCTTTTGTAGTTCAGGCTGGCCCTGAACTCACTACGTAGCCCAGGCTAGCCTTGAACTCACAGCATTCCTCCTGCCTCTGCCTCCTGAGTGCTGGGATTACAGGCGTGAGTCACCACATCTGGCATTCTGAGGCTCTATTTAAAAAAAAAGAACAAGAACAATAACAAATATTATGAAAGCAAGAGGCATCACAATAGTGAATTTCAAGTTATAGTACAAAGCTACAATGACAAACACACAACGATGTGAAAATAGACGTGTGGATCAGTGCAACATAATGGAAGATATAGAAACCACCTGAGGTATATTCAGCCTTCTGATCTTTAACAAAGGTATTAAAAGTATGCTGGAGGAAGATAACCAATGGTGCTAGCAAAACTGGTTATACACAGGCAGGTGATTGAAACTAGATCCTTATCTTCCCTTGCAAAAATTACAATCAAGGGGCAAGGATTTAGCTCAGTGGTTCCAGCACTTGCCTTGCAAGCACAAGGTCTTGAGTTTGATCCCGGTAATCACATACAACAATATTGGGTGTATTGATCCACACCCACCAGCAATCAGTACCACATACCACAATGCTGGGTGTGGTGGCTATTTAAAGAACTTTAAAAATTTAGAATCCCCCTTCCATAAAAGACCCAATGAAAAAAATGAACAATTGAAATGAATAAACACTTTTTAAGAAGAAAAAGTAGAAATGGACAATAAATCCATGAAAACATGCCTAACATTTCTGGCCATGAAAAATGGCCAGTGAAATGCAAATTAATACAGTATTGAGATTCCCTCTCTCCAGAAGGAACAGTCATCATAAACACAAAAAGCAAAAAATAAAAACAATGGGCCGGGGATATAGCTCAGTGGTTCCGGCGCCTGTCTTGCAAGAGCAAGGACCCGGGTTCAATCCCCGGTAACCACATAACAATACTGGGTGTGGAGACTCACCCCAGCGGCAACCAATACCACATACCAGTGCCGGGTGTGGTGGCTCACGCCTGTAATCCCAGCACTTGGGAGGCAGAGGCAGGAGGATTGCTGTGATATGAGTTTGAGGCTGAGCTCAGAGCCAGCCTGAACCACAAAGCAAGGCCCTGTCTCAAAAAAAACCTTAAAAAAAATAAAAAATAAAAATAAAAACAAATATTGATGACTATTGAAAAGGAATGCTTTCATGTTGTTTGTGGAAATATAAATTTGTACAAACCACTGTTGAAATCAGTGTGAAGATTCCTCAAAAGGCTAAAACCAGATATTCCATTCTATCCATCTGTTCTCTTTCTTTTTTTTTTTTTTTTTTTTTTGAGACAGGGTCTCGCTTTGTAGTTCAGGCTGGCCCTGAGCTCAGCCTCATAAACTCACATCACAGCAATCCTCCCGCCTCTGCCTCTCGAGTGCTGGGATTACAGGCGTGAGCCACCATACCACTGTGGTATGTGGTACTGGTTGCTGCTGGGCGTGAGTCTCCACACCCAGTATGGTACGCGGTTACCAGGGATCGAACCCAGGACCTTGCGCTTGCAAGAAAGGCACAGGAACCACTGAGCTATATCCCCGGCCCCATCTGTTCTCCTTCTTGATATCTTTCTAAAAGAGTTAGAAAGATCACATCACAGTGAGATGCACACAAATGTTTGTAGCAGCATGAATTGTAAGAGCTAACGCTTGGAAGCAGCCTTTATATTCATCAACAGGTGAATGAATAAAGAAAGTGTGGTATTTGTACACAATGGAGTACTACTCTGTCATAAAGAAGGACAAATTTCAGTCATTTGTAGGAAAATGAATGCACCTTGGGCAATAATGTTAACTGAAATAAAAGATACACAGTCATAAATATCACATAATTTTTCTCTTTTATCACATAGCTTATTTCTTTTATATGAGAAACCCAAAATACAAATAATCTTTAAAAACCAAAATAAAAGGTTGGCAATAGGAAACAGGCAGATGGATCTTTTGAAAATGAGACAGGATCCAAAGGGGAGGGAAGGAGGGGGGAAGGGGAAAAAGCAGAATTAAAAACAAAAAAAGATACAGGGGCTGGGGATTTAGCTTAGTGGCTCCGGCGTCTGCCGGGCAAACACAAGGTCCTGAGTTCGATCCCTAGTACCACATACCACAGTGCTGGGCATGGTGGCTCATACCTGTAATCCTAGCACTCAGGAGACAGAGGCAGGAGGATTGCTGAATTCGAGGGTAGCCTGGGCTACATGGTGAGTTCAGGGCAAGCCTGAACTAGAAAGTGAGATGCTGTCTCAAAAAAAACTAAAAATAAACAACAACAACAACAACAAAAATACAAAAGACACATTAAGCATATGTCTCTAGCTCCTAAAATGAATGTAAACATTATATACTGCAAATGTACAAAAACTTAATAATCATAGATCACCACAATGAATATAATAATGGAAGTGTGAAATATTCCAAGAATCCCAGCCTATATCATAGAGACATGAAAAGAACATATGATGTTGACACAAACGACTTGCTCAATGCAAATCTTCAATTTGTGAAAACATCGCATCTGCAAAGCATAAATGGAGATAAAGTGAGATATATCTGTAAAACTGAGTAATACAGGCAGAAGCCGAAGCTACAAGATGGTGGTGTTGGTGGAGTGACAGGTGCTAGAGTTCTGAACAGTGGTGGCCGCGAAATCACCATCCTGACTCACAGAGCCCTTATTCTAGCCTGCGTTGTTGCGGAGAAAGCAAAGCAGCAGCTGCCACCCAGAACAAGTACCCTAACCCGGGTAACAGTGGGAAACGTCTCACAAACACTGGCCTGACCAAAAAAACTTCCTGAGCAACGGCGATCGAGTCTCCCTTGGCCGATTCTGGGCCCCCATAACGTCGGGAAAGGCTTCGCTCTCCAGTTCCTGCGCCCTCCTCCTTGGCTGTGCTCAGTGGACGAGCCTCTGAGGCCTCCGTCTTCCCTTAGGCGTCCAGGTTGGCCCCAGGCTCCATCTTCGTCTCCCAAGATGGCGAGCAGCAGCGGCTCCAAGGCCGAATTCATTGTCGGAGAGAAATATAAATGTGGAGAAGATCAGGTCTGGCTCCTTTGGGGACATTTACCTGGCGAATGACATCACCAATGGCGAGGAAGTGGCAATGAAGCTAGAATATTAGAAGGCCAGGCGTCCGCAGCTGCTGTACAAGAGCAAACTCTATAAGATTCTTCAAGATGGGGTCGGCATCCCCCACATACGATGGTATGGCCAGAAAAAAGACTATAATGTGTTAGTCGTGGATCTTCTGGGACCCAGCCTTGAAGACTTCTTCAATTTCTGTTCAAGAAGGTTCACAATGAACACCGTACTTATGTTAGCTGACCAGATGATTAGTATAATCCAATATATGCATACAAAGAATTTTATACACAGAGACATTAAGCCAGATCACTTCCTCATGGGTATTGGACGTCACTGGAATAAGTGACTCTCCAATCAGCAAGAAGAAAAGAAGCGTGACTGTTAGTACTTCTCAGGACCCATCTTTCTCAGGATAAAACCAGTTATTCCATGTTAATTTGGGTTTGGCCAACAAAGTACAGAGACAACAGGACAAGACAACACATACCGTGCAAAGAAGACAAAAAATCTCACTGGCACTGCCCAATATACTAGCATCAACACACATCTTGGTATTGAGCAGGTCCTCTGGGATGACATGGAACCATTAGGTTATGTTTTGATATATTTTAATAGGACCAGCCTTCCATGGCAAGGACTCAAGGCCGTAACAAGAAAACAAAAATATGAAGATTGGGCCAGGGATTTAGCTCAGTGGTTCCGGCGCCTGTCTTGCAAGCGCAAGGTCCCAGGTTCGATCCCCGGTAACCACATACAATATTGGGTGTGGAGACTCACCCCAGCAGTAATCAGTACCACATACCACAGTGCCGGGCGTGGCGGCTCACACCTGTAATCCCAGCACTCGGGAGGCAGAGGCAGGAGGATTGCTGTGAGTTTGAGGCTGAGCTCAGGGCCAGCCTAAACTGCAAAGCGAGACCCTGTCTCACAAAAAGAGAAAAGATTAGTGAAGAGAAGATGTCCACTCCTGTTGAAGTTTTATGGAAGGGGTTTCCTGCAGAATTTGCCATGTACTTAAGCTGTTGCTGTGGGTTGTACTTTGTGGAAGTCTCGGATTACATGTACCTGAGGCAGCTATTCTGCCTCCTTTTCAGGACCTTGAATCACAAGTATGACTACACGTTTGATTAGGCAGTGTTAAAGCAGAAAGCAACACAAGCAGCCTCTTCCAGTGGGCAGGCCCCAATCCCCCCACACCCCTGCAACTGAACTGACAAAACCAGGAGTAACACAAAAGGCTTCTAAGCATGAAGTGAAGAACGGCAGAAGCAGAGCAGATGATCTGAGCAGCATCTGTTTCTCCCCAAATCTAGAAATTTTAGTTCAATATGTACAATAGCCAGTGATTGTGGACAACCATGTACTTGGTGTAAAGAACTTAACAAGTATGGGCCGGGGAGTTAGCTCAGTGGTTCCGGCGCCTGTCTTGCAAGCGCAAGGGCCCGGGTTCGATTCCCCGGTAACCACATAACAATACTGGGTGTGGAGACCCACACCCAGCAGCAACCAGTACCACATACCACAGTGCCGGGCGTGGTGGCTCGCGCCTGTAATCCCCGCACTCGGGAGGCAGAGGCAGGAGGATTGTGATGTGAGTTGGAGGCTGAGCTCAGGGCCAGCCTGAACCACAAAGCGAGACCCTGTCTCAAAAAAACCTAAAAAAAAAAAAAACAAACAAACAAAAAACAAAACAAAACAAAACAAAACAAAAAGAACTTAACAAGTATAAACTGGCTCTGGGCAGCTCTGCTGATGCTTTGTCTGGAGTTGTAGCCGAAGAAATTGTGAATATTAACTAAGACAGTAAAACATGGCGTCCGGTTTTTTATTGTGTTTTTTCAAGTGGAAAAACTAAATGGTTCACACACACACACACACACACACACACACACACACACACACATTGCTGGAGAAATTGTGCACGTCAATTTTTTGTTAAAACTTTATTGTGAAATATTCTGCTTTGAGATCTCATTTCAGGAGAACGGTGTGAACAGTCTTCAGCCACATTTGTGATGGTTGTAAATGGTCACAATTGTGCATTCTTAGGGGTTTGCATCCCTGGGGTTTGCAAGTTGTTCACTTAGAACATTATTATTATTTTTTTTTTTTAGGTTTTTTGAGACAGGGTCTCGCTTTGTAGTTCAGGCTGGCCCTGAGCTCAGCCTCAAACTCCCATCACAGCAATCCTCCTGCCTCTGCCTCCCGAGTGCTGGGATTACAGGCGTGAGCCACCACGCCTGGCACTGTGGTATGTGATACTGGTTGCTGCTGGGTGTGAGTCTCCACGCCCAGTATTGTATGTGGGTACCGGGGATTGAACCAGGGTCCTTGCACTTGCAAGACAGGCGCTGGAACCACTGAGCTAAATCCCCAGCCTCCACTTAAAACATTCTTTCAATGGTTGGCTTCCTGTTTGCAAGCCAGCTGACATGGTAGAAACCAAAGATTCCTGCGTCTGAGCATGTGAAAGACTGCCTGCTTACCTGTGCTAGAAATAACAACATCTAAAGTGAAGACCACAAAAAAATTTAGTGATGACTATATCATCTTTAGGACTCTGCATTAACTCTAATGTTCTTGGTCTTAAGGGAAAAGCATATTTGTCACAAATTTAGTTAACATGTTACAATTGAACATATATGCAAGTTGCTTAGATGTGTAATCACTGTAAACATCTATCTGATCTGGGATTTTGTTTTTATTTTGAAATGGGAGCTTTTTTGCTTACTCATTTGTTACAACCTAAAAACTGTTAAAAATTGAGTAATAGGTATACAGAGGGTAAACACATTAAATTTGACTAGTATTATTAGAATACTGATAGAATTTCAGAGGTATTGCAAAGAAATTATATAATGAGGCTGGCCTGGACCTATGTGGTAGTATGCTAAATTCATTTAAAAAGAAATCACACTCAATCCCTGGAACCAAAAATAATTAAATAGAAATTGCATTTGTGAGCACTGACTGTATGCAGAAAAGTGAACTAGATGTAGCCCCTGTCTTCAAAGGGTTTGTAAACTTATAGAAGATGCAGATTTCTTTATTTACATAAAATAAAGAAGAATTAAATATATGACCAAAACAATGTGCTGTGAGAATTCGGAGGTCAGTGATTGATGCCAAATGATTAGAAATAAGACTGTTCTGCTGGGCATGGTGCTGCACACCTGTAATCTCAGCACTTGGGAGGCTGAGGCAAGAGGATTGCTGTGAGTTTGAGGCCAGCTTGAGCTACGTAATAAGTTCAAGGCCAGCCTGAATTATATAGCAAGAGCCTGTCTCAAAATACAAACAAATAAAACCAAAAGCAAAACAAAATAAACTGCACCAGGAATATTTATTCTAAATTTTTCCTGAAAAGTTGTTTTTAAATAGGGGTTTAAATATATTAGATAATGTCAAAACTGAAAAGGAAAAAGCAAAGCAAAAAGCAAAGCAAAACCAGCCCGCTGCCTCACATGGCATTGGACAGCTGTTTCTCTAAGTTGAGGCTCTGTAAGTGGCTACAGGACTGATAGCATCAGCTTGGTATTGTTCTCTGGACAAAATTTAGCTGTTAGTGGCCGGACTTGTGTTCTGTTGTGTGGACGTCCCTTAGCGAAGGTGTCCGGTCACAAAGCAAACCGTGCTGTCAGCGCAGTCGTCTCACCGCCTCACTGGAGGGAAGGAGGCCTCTGAGCTCTGGCTGCTGGTCAGGTTGGACACCAGAGGCTCTTGCAGGCACAGTTCTTAAACATTAGCTTCTCTTCACCATATCATCAGTGATCCCTCCGACACTGGTGAAGGTCTTCCTGCCGCTCCTCTGTTGGATCCTGATGTGGATGTAGCCCTCGGTGCCCGCGGAAAGCAGAGCACCCCCCTCACTCTCAGCACCAAAAGTGTGGCAGGAGCAGATCTCTGGAGAGCCGAGGGGCCTGCACCGCTCCCTTTGTGGAAACACCTGCTTCGGATGGCGTGGGAGAAGGTGGAGGAAGGAAGGGCCGGGAGTGCTGGGAAGGACTGGGCTAGAGCAGATCTTGCTGAGCCCTCAGCCGCAGCTTGGTAACTGGAAAAGACGTTTATTCTAATAAAACATTTTTTTTTTTTTTAGTTTATCTGAAACTCAAATTTAATGGAGCATTTGGTGTTTTATCTGACCATCTTAATTAAGGAGAGCTTCTGTTAAGCTATAAAGTTTAATTTTCCCAACTGGGAGAATGTGCAGGATGTAAATTTGGGCTGAGACAAGGTGTCTCTATGTAGATCAGGCTGCCCTTGAAGTCTCTGCATAGCCCAGGTTGCTCTTGAACTCACAGTGATCTTCCTGCCTCAGCCTACCAATTGCTAGGATTACAGACATGGCAAGGACGCAAAGTAAAAAAAGAGGTAAATCACACAGGTCTTTGAATGGCTGCACTTGGAACTTGATTCTGTGTGTGATGATTTATGCTAGGAGGTAATTCAGATGAAACATAAACTTTTTATTCCATTTTGAATATTCAAGTTATGGATGTTATGTTGCCACAGTAAGAGAAAGTATAAGAAAGGAGTCATTCGCTGGAGAACATGGAGATCCTGGAGGAAGCTGGAAGTGACTTCCGATTAAATAAAACACATAGAAAAAACACCTTTAGAAAAGAAGAAGTTCGATGTAAACGACTAGGAAATTCCCTAATGTGTCGGCTCGTGAGTCACAAATTTCAGAGCAGGTAAAGCAGGCTTCACGAGTGGCTAGGAGGTTCAAACACAGATTCCTACAGGACAAGAAGTGAAGCAAGTCCAGGAAGAGCAGCTTATCGCCTCAAAGATGTCCAAATAGGAAAGCTTCTGGGATTTTTCAAACACATACCATGCCAGGAAGTTTTTAATAACAAATTTTATTTTATTCTCCTCTCAAGCCCCCTCCCCCCATGTACCAAAGCTTTGTTTCCATTTTTTCTACTTTCACTTTTTTTCCCTCCCTTCCTTCCTCCCTTCTGCCTCCCACGTTTCCCTTCACATTTGAACACTTTCTTCCCATTTTCAATATCTGTTATGCATTTTCATCCTTATTTCCACTTTCAGTTTCTCACACAAGAGAAAAAATGTGGCATATGAACATGTGTATCTGATTTATGTAACCCAAAAGTATGGTTTTAAGGTCCATCCTTTTAGCTGTAAATGTCTGAAGTTCTTCCTTCTTTGTTGTACAGTGATACTCCATTATTTAAAAAGCCACATCTTTATCCGCTCCATTTTGATGACCACTTGGGCTGTTTCCAAGATTTAGCAATTACAAACTGTGTTGCTGTAAACATGGGTGTGCATATATCCATGTGATATGATGTGGGAAACGGGCAGGAGACATAACTAGAATCTTTGCAGTAAGTTTTAGTCTCCTGTGAGTTCGATGGCAGAAGGCAAAATAATTAATAATTATGCAGAAATGTGACTTAGAGAGGCTTAGAGAAGCTGACCTTGGGCCTGATCCATGATACTCTGGGTAGTAAAGACCCCGGACCCAAGGAACTTGCCACACCTTTTATTCTCTACATTTTGAGTAACCAAAGATTCAAGAGACCTAGAGAGCAGGGCAGACAGAGTAACCAAGGACTCAAGAGACCTTGAGGGCAGGGCAGATGCTGGCAACAGTCCTGGAGGAATTATGTCGATGCAGATGCCACTGGGCAGAGCAGATGTCAGCAATAGTCCTTGAGAAGTTATGTAGATGAAGGTCCAGCAGAGCAGGACAAAAGTCAGCAGCAGGCCTTGAGCAGTTATATAGACCCTGGTGCAGTTCTGCCCTGAAGCATCACAGCATGTGGTTCGTTTTGCTACCACAGGTGAAAACAATAGTTAAATTCCCAAATCCGTCTACATAGTCCGATTGTTCGATTTCTCCCAAATAGGATTGGTTCCCGACAGGATGATGCTTTTAATTCTTTCGGGAAGATACCACGAAGAGGTATAGCTGAATCAAATGAAACCTCTAGGTTAGTTTTTTTTTTTTTTTTTTTTTTTTTTTTTTTTAGGTTTTTTGAGACAGGGTCTCGCTTTGTGGTTCAGGCTGGCCCTGAGCTCAGCCTCAAACTCACATACCAGAAATCCTCCTGCCTCTGCCTCCCGAGTGCTGGGATGACAGGCGTGAGCCACCACGCCCGGCACTGTGGTATGTGGTACTAGTTGCTGCTGGGTGTGGGTCTCCACACCCAGTGTTGTTATGTGGTTACCGGGGAATCGAACCCGGGTCCTTGCGCTTGCGAGACATGCGCCGGAACCACTGAGCTAACTCCCCGGCCCCTCTAGGTTAGTTTTTTAGAGGAAGCTCCACACTGATTTCCACTGGATGCACCAGTCTACACTCCCAACCACAGTGGAGAAGGGTTTCTTTTTCCCCCACAGCTCCACCAGCATTTGTTATTGGTTGATTTCTTGATAGAAGCCGTTCTTTCTGGAGTAAGTTGGAAGCTCTGTGTTGTTTTGATTTGCATTTCATTGCTCAATGATGTTGAGCATTTTTCCATATATTTATTTGCTGTTTTTTTCATAAGAAGTCCCTCCAAGTGTTTCTGTGTTTAAGTCTGTCCCAGCAACATTTGATGATTTCTTCATTAACTTGTTTTTTAAAGTCCCTGTGAGGACATGAAGTATTGTTTTTTATTTTCGCTACTGAGTCATTTATGAATCAGGCAGGAGGTTACTTCTAGGAAACCTTTCTGTAAATATAATTTTCTGTGTGACATATGTTTTTTGTTAACTCTAATTACAGGAAGTGGATCCTCAAGTTATAGCTAGCCTTGGGCCAGGGATATAGCTCAGTGGCGCCATGCCTTTCTGGCAAGCACAAAGTACTAAGTTTGATTCCTGGTATCACAAAAAAAAAAAAAAAAAAAGAAGAAGAAGAATTTATGACCAGCTTGACATATGAACAACTTGGGTTAATTGGGTTAATGGAAGATTCATCTGCCTCTTTTATCTATAGCATGTATCCAGCTAAACAATTCCCTTTTAGCTGCATTGACTTAGAACCAACTAGAGTTACAATCGGCCCTTAAGGAAACAATGAAGTTCATAAATCAAGGGTCCACTGTAACAGTTCCTTTCTTAGAGTTCAAAGTTTATCTAGGCCAGGCTTGATGAAAAATGTGTATAATCCCAGCACTTGAGGAGCTAAGGCAGGAGAATCATCACAAGTTTGAAACTACCCTGGGCTACACAGTGAGTTCAAGACCATCCTAAACTACATTGCAGAAACAATAAAACAAGATCAAGTGATAGGTTCTGGTGATAAAGATGACAGGACCATATGGAAAAGCAACAAATACTTAAAATGTTAAAAATATTTTAAGATTAATAGTAACAACATTTAACTTCTTTCATATTGAAAATACTGCCCTAGCTGGCCATGGTGGCTCATGTCTGTGATCTTAGGACTCAGGAGGCAGAGCCAGGGGGATTGCTGAGTTGAAGGCCAGCCTAGGATACATAGTGAGTTCAAGGCCAGCCTAAACTACAGAGTGTTAGAGAGAGAGAGAGAGAGAGAGAGAGAGAGACAGAAATTGCAAGTACTGTACTGCTCAACACAAAATTTTACAGAAAGCAAAAATGTTAACATATTATTTAACACTAGATGGCAGTCCAACAAATTTTGTTTGCTCTTCAAAGTCATTACTTGAGTTCTGAGTTTTCAGATTAATTTGTTTAAACACAAAAGAAAGGCCAGGATTTAGCTCAGTGATTCCACCATCTGCCTGGCAAGGGCAAGGTCCCAAGTTTGATCCTTGGTAATCACATACAACAATGTATGAGAAAATAAAGATGTAAATGAGTTCTAGATTTGTATGTTATATAATGTGAAAAAGAAAATACTCAAAGTGAAATAGAGTGAAGGGGGAAAAATAATGAGATTATAACAAAAAAAAAGGAAACAAATTGTATGTATATGGGGGGTTGGTAGGGTGGGTAGGGCTATGGGAAACAATGAGAATTAAGTTGTGTCTTATACTGGTACAAATCCCCATTGTGGAGTGTAATTATGATGTGTATATGTAATGTACCAATAAAGATTTCAATTTAGAAAAAAAGAATTTTGTGTGGAGTTTACTCAATCTTTTTTTCAATATGGGCCAAATTTTCTTTTAGTCCTAGTTCTATTTCTAATTAATTAAGATCACATAACTAAATTGGCATTTGTGTATTTGACTCTGAACAGTAGCTTTCCCATTTCTACATTTCAGGACTGTAGAGAATAAAATATGTAAAGAGCTTATGCTTCTTTAAAGAATGGCACAGGATAAAATGGAAAGTATTATTGCCTTGGGCTGTGATATTTAAATTTTGAGGGTCATTTATCTCTTTCTAAGTGTAATGATATTTATGAGCTCTTTTCAGAAAAACATCTATACATTCAAAATTTTTTTTATTAAAATTGACCATCTTAGAATTCTCTTATGGTTTAGTCCCTCAATTTACAAAACTCTGATCTGGAGAAAATGCTATTTTCCCTTGACTAGACACTAGTTTTAACATGCCAGGAGAGATTTATGTAGCATTATTTATACTATAATTTAATATTTTACAGAGGGGCAAATACATACTGAATAATGGGGCAAAAATGTACTTAGGAAGCTGCAAATTGGTTATTTCTATGTTCATTGTCTTAAAGTGTAGCTATAGAAAAATTCAGCAAAATAGTTTCTGAAATACAGCTTAGTAGGTGCTATTGTTCACACAAATTTATAGAAGTGTGATTTTGTAGTAGGAAATGTGCTAGCATGAAGCTAAAAAACTGCTAAAAAACCTTTCACTTTGAAGTCTGAAAGAGACCTGGTATACTAAGAAGGATATTTTGAAGGAGAAATGAAAGCTTTCTAGATACATAATAAATGTCAGGCCTTAAGAATAAAAGCAAGCCCATGGCTCTTACACATGTATTTAAAAGTCAGAGTTCTGCAAACTTAGTGTGTCTGCCAATTTTGTGTTCTTGTGACAAAATGATTGCAAAAACAACTTTAAAAAGAGGAAAGATTTATTTTGACTTAAGAGTTTCAGAGGTTTCAGTCCATGATCATGTGGCTTCACCGTTTTGGGCCTGTGGGGAGGCCACAGACACCATGGTGAGGAGCACATGGCAAAGCAAAGCTGCTCACATTATGGTAGCTGGAGGCAAAAGAGAACCAGAGGGACAGTGGCTGGGGCCTTGGAGGCCACACCCTTGTTGACTTAATTTCCTTCCCCAGCCTCACCTCCTGAAGCACTGGTGATGAACCTATGGTATGAACCTATCCCTCATGCCGCAGAGGGCACCCAGAATACTCTGTCTACCCATGAGCCAAGCTGCTCCAGCAGCCAAGCATCGGCTAACGATTGTTTTTTCTAAAATAAAACTTTAGCATTCAGGTTTAATGGTAGCGTTGGCACTTTGAGAGAAGTAGGTTTTGATTTTCAGTTTGGGCACTCATTTTTAAAAGGTTCTCCATCCCTGTCCACAAAGTTCTACTATCTATGTAGAGCCACAGGCAAGTGACCAAGCCTCATGTACTCTAGGCTGTGAGGGAGTTTCCTGACCCAAACTATAGCACCTTGTTACCAAAAGAACAGCAGGCCACCTTCATCCCATCCCGTGCTCTCAGAGTAAACCCCTTCTAGTGGTATCTGCAGATTCTCTGTGTACTGTATTTATGTAGTAGATGCAAAATAACATGCTTACTAGCTGTTTCTAAAGATAAGTAGTTAGGTATGATCTTTTGACATCCTACTACATTGGATGAGAGTTTGTTCATTAATGCTTAACTTATGTACAATTTACACACACTTATATCTCCCGTTATCCTTTATGTGCTTATAATTATGTAAGTGGTTATATTGTATTTAAATTATCTTAACTAGGTAAATGTAATTATGTATTCAGATATGATGGCTTGACTTTTCCTGCATGCTTTGTGTCAATATTTGTGTGGTTTTAGCCAGGTAGTGGCACATGCCCATAATTCCAGCACCCAGAAGGCTAAGGCAGGAGGAGCACTGGGAATTCAAGGGCAGCCTGGGATACATGGTGAGTTCAATGCCAATCTGAATTACAAAGTGAGAACCTCTCTCAAAAAATAAAACTAAACAAAAATTTTGTCTGGCTTTGTTACAGTTTTTTCTGTATTAACAGTGGACTCGGTGGTAATAAGTAATTTTTGCCCCAGGTTTGTAAATTTTCTCTTAAGAACCAGAATTTTTGGGGGGCCAAGGATATAGCTCAGTGGTTCTGGCGCCTGTCTTGGAAGCGCAAGGGCCTGGGTTTGATCCATGGTAACCACATACAATACTGGGCGTGGAGACTCATCCCAGCAGCAACCAGTATCACATACCACAGTGCCGGGCGTGGTGGCTCACGCCTGTAATCCCAGCACTCAGGAGGCAGAGGCAGGAGGATTGCTGTGATGTGAGTTGGAGGCTGAGCTCAGGGCCAGCCTGAACCACAAAGCGAGACCCTGTCTCAAAAAAACTTAAAAAAAGAACAAGAATTTTTATTTTTATTTATTTATTTATTTTTTTGAGACAGGGTCTTGCTTTTGTAGTTCAGGCTGGCCCTGAGCTCACTATGTAGCCCAGACAAGCCTGGGACCCACAGCAATCCTCCTGCCTCTGTTTCCTGAGTGCTGAGTGCTGGGATTACAGGTGAGTCATCACACCTAGCACTGTGGTATGTGGTACTGATTGCTGGTAGGTGTGAGTTACCACACCCAGCATTGTTGTATGTGGTTACCTGGATCCAACCAGGACCTTGTACTTGCAAGGCCGGCAACGGAACCTCTGACCTAAGTCCCTGGCCCTTAAGGACCAGAATTCTATAAGTGTAGTGTGCTCATCACTTTTCTAACAAGTTTCATCTTCCTGAAGAGTTTTCTTCCCGAGTCTCTTGTCTTCCTCGGGCTGATAGATGCCAGTTTATCCTTTTTTATGACAAAGAAGTACTCTGTTGTGTATCTTTGGCCTCTTGTCCTCTGATTTCCAGTAGAGTTACCAAGAAACTTGAAGCCACTCTAATCTTATTTTCTTTAGTTGAAGTCTCACTATGTTGTCTACACTGCTACCAAACTCCTCTGCTTAAGTGATCCACTTATCTCAGCCTTTTGAGTAGCTGGAACTTAAGCACTATCATGCTTGGCAGAAGCCATTTTGGGTTTTTTTTTTTTTTGACTCCCTGTATTTTTCTTTCCTCATGAATGTCTTTAAGAGCTTTCTTTTGCATTTAAAACTTTTTCTTTTTCAATAATATTCCTTGGTGATTCCATTTTCCTTTTCTTTTTTTAGGCAGGATCTCGCTTTGTAGTTCAGACTGCCCCTGAACATACTATGTAGCTTAGGCTAGCCTTGAACTCACAGCAATCCTCCTGCCTCTGCCTCCCGAGTGTTGGGATTACGGGCGTGAGCCACTACACCCAGCATTGTGGTATATGGTACTAAGGATCGAATTCAGGACCTTGCATTTACCAGGCAGATGTGGGAACCACTGAGCTAAATCCCTGGCCCTATGAGTCCATTTTTCTACACACACAATGGGTCTTTCCATCTGGAAATATACGTTCATTCATAGAAAAAATTCTTGCAGTTTCTTTTACTATTCTCTTTGGTCTACTTTTCCTATTCCAACTCTATAAAATGCACATTCTTTGAATACTGAGTTTTCTGGATGTATAGTCATGCACTAAATTATATTTTGGGCAATGACAGATTACACATGTGACAGTGATTCCATAATTTTACTGATGCTGAAAAATTCCTTTGGTTTTATAATTTAGCCATCAAAACATTGCAGCACAATGCATTACTCATGTACCTGTGGTGATCCTGCTAAACAAACCCACTATACTGACAGTCCTCTAAAAGTGAAGCACAGTTACATATAGTAGATAATCATATTTATGTGCAGATTCCCTATATGTGTTAACACTGTATATGTAAAATGTAAAAATAAATGTTTGCATTTAAAAATTCTTATGTATTTTTGGGGGGGGCAGTACTGGGGACTGAACTCAGGACCTTGTGCTTGCCAGTCAGGCGTGGTGCAACTGAGCTACATCCCTGGCACCAAAAAATTTTAGAAAAAAGATAATAAATGACAATGCTGATACTTAATGAACTTATGCTATGCTTTTAATATAATTTTAGAGTATACTCCTTATTTTTAAAAATAGCCATAAGACAGTATGCTGGATTATGCCAAATGCATTTCATGCTTAATATTTGAGATGCAGGAAACATCAGGAGGCCATATTGCTATTGACCTATACTATCTATGTTTGTGCTCTATTATATTTGCACAATTCAAAATCACCCTGTGTCCAGCATACACGTCATTCAGGAGTGCGTGACTGTGCTAGATTTTTAGGGCCACCATGACAAAATACCACAGATTGGGAGGCTTGAATAGAACTTACTTTCTTACACCTCTAGCACTAGAAGTTCAAGAATAAGGTGTTTGCTGGTTTGGTTTCTCCAGAGGCCTGTTTGCCTATGACCATCTCCTTAACTGGTCCTCACGTGGTCTGTACTCTGTTTGTCCTCCTACCCCTAGTGTCTCTGTGTCTAAGTCGGCTGGATTGCATAGCCCTCTCATCTCCACGTATGGTCATATTCTGAAGTCCTGGGGGTTTAGGACTTCAACATGTGAATGGAGGCTGACATAATTTTGTCCATAAATCTTGGACTTATCTTACTTGGTTTTCTTTCCATCTTCTGGCGCTTTGGCTCTATTTTGGGGGACATTTCTTTAACTTTTAGTTTTCTAACTCTCTTATTTTCATTTTAATACCACATTTTAAAGTGTTACATATTTTGTTTTTATAATATTACTTGACTAAAAAGTATCTTTTTTTTTTTTTGAGACAGGGTCTCACTTTAGACTGGCCATGAGCTCACTATGTAGCCCAGGTGAGCCTCGACCTCACAGCAATCTTCCTGCCTTTGCCTCTCAAGTGTTAAGATTATAAGCATGAGATACCATGCCTGGCAAAATATCCTTTTTTTTTTTAAGAGATGCAATATAGTCTTCACTCAACAAAAACATAGTTCTTGAGTTCTTTCCCCTAAGTTTTCTTCTGCTTACATTTGTGTTTCCACAAGTTTACTGTTTTCCACTTATGTGATTTCTATAGTTGGAATGTGTCCCCAAATACTCCTATTTGAAAGTTAAATTCCTACTGCAAATATTTTGGGAGTTGGGCCTTTGTGAGGTGTTTAGGTCTGTAGAGCTTTGCCCTCATGAATGGATATAGGCCACTACAAAAAGAGGTTGTAGAAGTAAGAAATCAAAAGAAGCTCTTTGTCACATGCTAGGCCTTAATCTTAGACTTTCTCACCTCTAGAACTGTGAGAAGTGTATATTTTAAAGTAATTACTTTCCAGTATTGTCACAGCAGCAAGAAATAGAGTAAGATAGCCCCACCTTTGATATTAATTGTTCTATTAATTGTCAGTAGAACATTTGAAAGCTGATGAGAAGCTCTGTACACATGAATAAGTCTTGTCCATAAGATTCACTGTAGAGCACTAATTCTCAACTTTTTCTGTATGTTAGAACCACATGTGGACTTGCCTAATCTGAGCATTTCATATAAATGAAGTACGTGGCCTCTTACATCTGGGTTCTTTCATGATGTTCTCAAGTTCATCCTTGTTGAAGTATGAAAACATTATTTTTTTTGAGGGACAAATAAATGCTTCATGTGTGTGGATAGGCCACCTTGTTTACTGATTCATCAGTTGATGGGCAGTTGGGTTATTTCATCTTTTGGAGGTTCATAATAATCCTGCCATAAAATTTGTGTACAAGTTTTTGTGCAGACCTAAGCTTGCATTTCTCTAAGGTGTATAACCTCAGGGTAGAGGTGCTGCATCATATGGCAACTCTGTATTTATTTGAGCAGGCAGCAGGATCTTGAGGATTCATTTTCCATATAGTCTTTATTCATGTCTGATGTCTTTATTTATATTTATTATTATTTTTTAAAGACAGTCTCACTCTGTAGTTCAGGCTAGCCCTGAACTCATTATGTAGCCCAGGCTAACCTTGAACTAGCAGTCCAAGTGCTGGGATTACAGGCATGGGCCACCACAGCCAGCATTGTGATGCGTGGTACTGATTGCTGATGAGTGGGAGTCATCATGCCTGGCACTATGGTATGTGTTATCAGGGATGGAAGTCGGGACCTTGCACTTGGCAGGCAGACACCAGAACCACTGAGCTAAATCCCTGGCCCTGATGTCTTTAAAAGCCTCTACATTAACATGGGATTTTCCAGTATGATTTCCAGTTAACCACAGAACTTGAGGAAGTATTCCAAAGAGGGAGAGGAAAATACCAGGCCACTTAAGGCCAAATTTGGAATGAGTAGAGTCACTTTTATATTCACCAGGTCAAATCACCTATGAAGTCACAAAGGGATAGAAATAACTCCCCCTCTTAATATGGGTGCATGGTCATACTCTAGAAGAGCATGTATGTAAGTTCTTTTCCAAAGTTTACAATCTAGTCAGAGGTAATATAGATATCAGCATGCCACATAAAACCTAACAGATGGTGTTATAATACTATAAAAGTAGTGTAGGGCATAGAGGAAACAATTTTGA
Organism: Petromus typicus; assembly: GCA_004026965.1. Taxonomy (NCBI): domain Eukaryota; kingdom Metazoa; phylum Chordata; class Mammalia; order Rodentia; family Petromuridae; genus Petromus; species Petromus typicus. The sequence goes on along the minus strand of PVIR01000081.1, from coordinate 111,051 downwards.
CTGGGAAATAGGGATAATATTCTATCAATGTTTAAATATAATTTTGACAGACTGATTCAGTTCAGAGAATACACAAGTTGTAAATAGAGGGGCAGAGTCTGGATCTTTGGGAAATGCTAACAAATCCAATGTGGGTAGAACATAGGATAATCACAGAGGATGACAGACACAATGGTAATGAATTTGATTTATTTTATAGTACTAGAGAATAATCTGAGATATCTTAACTACAAAAATTAAATGGTAGGTGGCTGATAAGAATTAGATCTGTCATTTAGGCAAAAAGCTGACAGTAGAATCTAGGATGAGGTACAGAGATAATATCAAATACAGGGAGAATTATCTAACAGATTGCTATAGGAGTCCAAATAAGAAATAAACCAGGCCAGGATCTACATATATAAACTTAGAGGTTAACTAGGTTAGGTTGAAAATATACTCAATTAATTATGCAAAATTGAAGGAAATATCTTTTGCTTAGGTTTGTTGGTATGTAAATTACTACCTTAAAACCTAACTTGAAACAAATATAACATTAGTATGATGTATAGTGCTAGAAACTGAGTTGAAACCTTATGCAATTGTGATTTAAAGTTACTGTCTTCATTTGTACTCTTTAAATAACAGCAAAATGCAACATAAGAATATTTAAAATCAGATTTTTCCCATAGTCACCTTATAAAGACACCTCTAATCTTTTTATAATTAGCTGACATGTTGTCAAATATCTTTTTCTTTTTGAGACAGGGTCAAGCTTTATAGTTCAGACTGACCCTGAACTCACTATGTAGCCCAGGCTAGCCTTGAACCCACAGCAATCCTCTTGCCTCTGCCTCCCTAGTGCTGGGATTACAGGCATGAGCCACCACTTGTGGTATGTTGTACTGAGGATTGAACTTGGAACCTTCTGCTTGCCAGGCAGGGGGACGCCAGAACCACTGAGCTAAATTCCTGGCCCAAATATCACTTAATTTTTTTTATATGTTTGAAGAAACTGATATATGTAAAATATTGCTATGGCCTTACAAAATATTTTCTATTCAGAGTTAACTAATGCTTACTGAGCACCTCCTATTTCTCAGGGGCAAAAACGTTTGTTACCTTATAAAACTTGTTTTTAAAGGTACATAATAGTACTTTTCATTTAACAGATGAGGAAATTAAGATTCAGATGGATAGGGACTTGCTCAACACAACAGGCAGTAATGTGTATTAGTGACTGCAATTTGGGGGGAACATATATCATCTATTTTTCACATTTGTACTGTGTCTTGCCATGCAAGCTGTCCCTGACTTGGTGCCTTTGTGTTTGGAAGACCAGACACAAGAAGTCAAAAATAACTTCATGGGAACATTCTGATTAGAGGTGCTATGGGTGAGATGAACCCTGGAGACACTTTGCAATGACCTTCCTGCTCTACAATTATTTAGATAGCTTAGCCCACTCTATGTGTCATGCCTACATTCTAGTTTATCAGCAGGAGAGACAGAAGGAAAGAAAGGTCAGGAAGGACAGAAGCATAGAGAGGTTTGGAAGATAGAATGACCGGATAGTGTTGGGGCGATGCATTTCTTTATGCTTGCACACTATATAATCATATCTGAAAAAATACTTTGCCTTTAGTCTGCAAAGACTTTTGGCAGCCCATGCTGTGCTTTCCTTTCTTGCAGTTCTTCTGGACTGAAAGCACTCTGGACCCAGTCAGCAGAGACCACAGAACTATAACTACACTCTTTATTTTTATGTTTATTATTCTTAAGTTCATGCAGATATACACAGTATTTATATTTATATAATGAAATCTTTTCTAAGAGAGTAACTTTGTCTTCCTAAGGTCATCATCACTTATATATAATTTCTTGATCGTAAATTTTAATAAAATATACATAAGTGAAAATCTGTAATATTTATTACTTTGGATTTATAAAATGACAGGCATACACTTTAAAAGCTATATCTATAAATAGATACAAACTATGGTTTCTAAAATATATTTATATATACTTAAAACAAACCTCATTAAAATTTTTGGTTTATAAATATAACTTTATAAATAAAGATGTTAAGACTCTTAAATAATGATGTATTATGATGGTTAGCTATAAAGTGCTGAAATATATATTTTTTTCAAGTTTAAAGTACCCCTCCTAAGAGCTGAATTCAACTGAGATAAAATTACATCAGTATTTTGCTATATTTTATAGATATATAATTAAAAGCCAAAAGTTAAAGCAATACAAGTTAAATAAATATTGAGGATAATATAATACAAATCCTATTCTATTTTGTAGTTATTCTACTGTGGTGAATGTGATCAACATGTATGATAAATACATACTAATAAAAAATACAAAGGAAAAACAAAAAATCTTTCTAATGAAAGGATCTTAATAGGAAGGACATAAAGCTGCGTATGGCGGGGCAGGTCTATAATCCCAGCTCTTGGGAGGCTGAGGGAGAAGCACTGCCAAGAGTCTGAAGCCAGTCTGGGCTGCATTGTGAGCTCAAGGCTAGCCTGAACTACCTAGCATGACCCTGTCTCAACAACAAAAATCCAAACAAAACATCAAGATACAAAAAGCACACATATGTTGGGAATGATAGTGCTCTCCTGTAACCCTAGCACGGAGGCTGAGCTAAGTGGACTGCCCTAAGTTTGAGGCTACATAGATTTCAAGGTCTACCTGGACTACATAGTGCAATCTTCCCTCAAAAAACAAAGGAAATTTTGTAAATGTCCTAATTTTACAGATTAGAGACTGAGATTCAATCGTAAGTAAATTGCTTAAGTCACATACGAGTGGTAGAAGCAAGGACTGAAAATACTCTGGGCCATTTCAATTATACCTTTGTCCTTTCATCTTAAGAACAAGTCCTATTATTTATTCACTAGTAGAGTGCTCTAACTTGAATTTGCAGATTACTAATAAAACTATTTTTCACTTCAGCCTAACAACTTTTCTGTTACTAATGTGTATTAGAGCACTTTTATAGCTTAAGACAAAAATTTTACAGAGGAAAACGTTCCTATTATATGATTTGGTTTTAACAGCAAGAGCTTATAAAAAATTCAGTTTTAAAAACTTTTTATATCATAGTGACTTCATATGTTGTGAAATGGTTTTCTATAATTTTGACGTTTTCTTCAGTCAGCCTGTTTTCCTTTTTAAGCTGGCTTATAAGTGCTTCCAAAGACTTTAACCTTCCTAGAGTGTTTTGTTCTTGTAGCTCAAGGAGAGTTATCTTTGAATGTAGCTTAGAGACTTTTCGCCATAAATGTTCCTTATTTATGTCTTGTCTGCAGTAAGAATGATCAATCTGTAAAACTTCTGCCCCATGATCTATATCCTTATATAAGGAGTCTTCAATATCTGTATCTTCTTCCATTTCCATGGTTTCTTTTTGGGTTGGTATAAAAGAATTAATAGGTTTTGAATTTTCTGTGGGTATGAAAATGGCAATAAGAGATTCTTTGTTTGTGTTTAATTCAACTGCTTGATTGATTGTGCTCAATATCAATGGATTTTCCTGTGAATTAATTTCCATGGAATTATTTGTAAGGCTTGGATTACCGAGACAACTGGTAGTTATTTCAAGCACTTCTTGGCCTTCCAAAGATGGCTGAATTCCTTCTGAATTTGAAGTTGTTAAAGTAATAGTTGTAGAATTTTGATTCTCAAAAGATGTGTGAAAACCACCTTCACCTAAATCTGGGTTGACTGATGTTTTCAAGGTAGATTGTGGTTTTTTGGTATCATATTTAATTAAATTAAGAGTTAATATATTACTTTGCACATTGCCTATTTTTGGAGCTGGCGAATTCACCTTGAGATGTGAATTAGGTAATTCTGCATGTTCAGGGAACACATCTGTGTTAACTGTATTTTTCTTTGCCTCATTCAGGGTAAATGATTTTTCTGACTTGGCTTTTAGACATATTTCATTCTCATCTTCCAATTTTTTCTTCTGAGACTTTTTTTTGGAAGTGTCCTTTCCCTAGAAAATAATATTTTCATATTCTAAAAAAGAAACCCTTATCAGCTTATTTTCTTATTAGTATGGACTATTCGATTGCAATTTTGAGTAGTATACTGGCCAAGCAAATTTATTCAGTGAAAAAATGTTTGAAGCATACCAGTAGCTTAAATATATTAATTAAAAACAAAACAAAACAAAACAAAACCCAAAACATGCAGCCTTATCCTTGGTACCAGAAACACACACACACAAATAAAACAAACAAAAAAACCCCACCACAATACAAAACATGCAGCCCATCAATATAACAGGAACATTCAGATCATTCAAATAAACACTTAAAAAAGCTTAACTCTTTATTTTAATAACTCAGTAATATAAAATATGCTATCTTCTGATTCTCTTCAACTATGTTTCACAACAGTTCAAATTTTATAAAAATTATCACACTTTTAATAGAAGTACTAATTGGTGTTTCTTATTCTCAAATATCTGTTTTCCCAAGTACCTTACCCTCTCTCTACCTTATCACTTGCCACCTTGTAATCCGCCCATGCAATGTGCCACCCTGTTCAACCTAACCCTCCTCTCCCAACTCCAATACCTGACAGTCTTCAGACAAAGAAAATATTGTTGGAATTGCAGTTTGTTTTAAATAACGAATACCCCATCTGATGTCAAGAGAATCAGGAGTAAAATGGTCACTACACAGGAATTGGTATTTACTGGGAACCCAAGAATCCCGTTTCATGTTCTTCAACCATTTTTCAAGTCTTTCTTTGTCATGTAGAGGAAATCTGAAATTTTAAAAAAAGTGAAAAGTGTTACTCTATTTTTGTAATTTTACCAGACACAGAACTATATTTATCCAGGTGTTCTGTCAAGTGTTGGAAAGGAAAAGCAGCTGTCCCTATCAAGTAAAAGCATCTGCATGACAACTACTTCAGCAAGAGGACTAAGACATGATACAAGCTAACACTTTTGTTTGACACCAGCTTGTAAAATATAATTCAGCATCTCTCAAGTAAAATATATATTCCTGACAAGGATAAAATCCATTCTTTTTTATGGATTATGCTCCACTTTTATTTTGTTGTACAATTAACAGGTAGTAGGAAAGGGTATACATTATGGATTTTCATTCAAATGTATTTCATACTAATTCCACAAGTCAAAGAGTTCATTTTTTATAATTTTAGACAGCATTAAGCTTTACATATATTTTTAATACAAAGAGACAGTAATTCAAAGAAATAGTTTAACTGAATAAAATGAATATTGTCAAAAAGCTACTAATATTACGTTCTCTCTACTGGCATCAGTTCCAAGTCTACCTACCTATAATTTAGTCTAGTATTTCTTGAGTTTTATAAATAACAAACAACTCTAAAGTTCTGAAAAAAGAATTCTGAAGCAAGAAATATGTTAAAAAGAATATTCATATTTTATAAGAAACAAATCAAATATAAAAGATAAGAGAAAGATAGCTTTCATTGTATTTTGTTCCTAAACTGGATTTAAAGAAGGTTCTAGCATATTGATTGGACAAATAACCTAATTTGGTAGAAAAAATTTCTTATCATAAATACATTTGATTTAAAGTATAGTAAACACAAACTGACAGTGATTTGTATTTCTTCAGATGATTTTTCAAAGAACATCGCTGAATACATATATTACACAGTAATTTCCTATTTTTAGGGGTTACTGAGTTAAATAAATGGTATTAAAATTAAGTTCATCTTGAGGGCCAGGGATTTAGCTCAGTGCTTCTGGCTTCTGCCTTGCAAGCACAAGGTCCCGAGTTTGATCATCAGTAACCACATACCACAACGCTAGGCATGGTTGTTCATGCCTGTAATCCCAGCACATGGGATTAGGAAATAATTTGTCGGCCTGGCAAGTGCAAGGTCCTGAGTTTGATCATCAGTTACCACATACCACAATGCCGGGCGTGGTGGCTCATGCCCGTAATCCCAGCACTGGGAAGGCAGAGGAAGGAGGATTGTCATGACTGTGAGTCTTGCCTGGATGACATAGTAAGTTTAGGAACAGTCTGAACTACTAAGCAAGACCCTGTTTCAAAAAAAAAAAAAAAAATCACATGCGATATGTTTCTTGAATAAGTCAATAGCTTTATAGAGATTCAGTTTATTAATTGGTAATTATGAGGTTCCTCCAAAGTGCCTAAAATAATCACAGTATAATGGGACACTATATGTACATATTTACTGAATTACTAAATTCATATACATTTATATATTATTGCTTGTTACAATTTTATTTATTTATTTTTTTTGCTGTACTAGGGAATGAACTTGGGCCCTTGTGCTTCCAAGGTGGGTGCAGTACCAAATGCAGTACCAAATGAACTAAATTCCCTGCAACTTACTCAATTTTAGCATGAAGAAACTCAGTTCTTCAAGTTTGGTGCTATTAGAGGGGAAAAACACCCTACATTTTTATTTTGTAAGAAAAAAACCCTTAAAATCATATTTCAGGAAAAAACTATAATTTATTTTTATAATTAATTTGCATTATTATGTTTTCCTCCTTAAATATAGTAACTCTGAGGTCTGCAAAGATTAATCAAGAAGATTTTTACTGGGCTGGGGATTTAGTTCAGTGGCCCCACACCTGCCTGACAAACACAACATCCTGTGTTTAATCCCTGGCACCACAAAAAAAAAAAAAAAAAAAAAAGTAACTAAAATAAAATGTTTTTTAAAAAAGATTTTACTTTGGGATTATGATCCAAAAAATCTAAGGTCAAATATATGTGAGAATTAGTTCAACACAATCTTTTGCTACAAACCACCTCAGAGCTACTTTTAATGTCATAGCAAATACCTGCCTATTCCCTATTTTCCTCCTCAAATTTCTCTCAGTGTCTTGTGAAAGGGATTCAAGGACACAAACTATTGCCATGTAGTAAGAAGGTAAGTAAGGTTACCTTAAGTAATTTTTAAATTTCCTTAAGTAGTATTTTATTACCCCATAATGTAAGCTTCAGATCTAAAGTAAAACTGGATTCACAACATAACTGGTGAAAATTTGAAGAAAAAGATAAACCAGTTTAACTCTAAATGGTATTACTTTTAAAAACAAGAAAAAGGGAGATGGTATATTTTAAGTTTGGTGATTTTCACAAGTTTTTCACATATAGTAAGCATGTATCTTTTGTTAGTACTGCTTTACCTCTTTATGTAGTAAGCTTGAATTAAGATCTACTATCTCTACTTTTTAAAATAGGGTCTTGCTTTTGTAGTTCAGACTGGCCCTGAGCTCACTATGTAGCCCAGGCAAGCCTCAAACTCAAAGTATCCTCCTGCCTCTGCTTCCCGAGTAATGGGACTATAGGCGTGAGCCACCACGTTGGCATTGTGGTGTGTGGTACTGATTGCTGATGGGCACGAGTCACCACGCCTAGCATTGTGCTATGTGTTTACGGGGATCGAACTCCGGAACCTGCACTTGGCAAGGCAAACGCTAGAACCTCTGAGCTAAATCCCCAGCCCTACTATCCCTACTTTAAACATGAGAGATGAGGCATTGAGAGCCTAAATAATTTGCACAGCATCATTCAGAAACAAAGTAATAGAACAGGATTTGAAGTTAGTAGGTGTAGCCTTGGAGCGCGGGCTCTTTAAGTATTATACAACACTGCTTCTCTGTTCTGCTGCCCGTCTCCTATAATTTCACAGAAATGTTTCGTGGTCTTACCCATTGTGAATAGCACCCCGTTTTCTGTACTAATGAAAGGCATGTACACCTATGAACAGTGCACAGGTTGTCATTCCCACTGTAACACAAAACTTTTTTTTTTAAGTTTTAAAAGACAGGGTCTCGCTTTGTAGTTCAGGTGACTCTGAACTTACTACGAAGCCCAGGCTAGCCTTCAACTTTGGGCAATCCTGCTTCTGCTTCCTGAGTGCTGCGATACAGGTGTGAGCCACCACATCCGGCGTGACACAAAATGCTGAAGGTCGGTCGGCTATCTCATCTTTCTGGCTTCGCTTTGCTCAGGAGAAAAATGGGATTGAAGTATTTCAGAAGGCATGGAACTTTGGGTGTACCTCCCTAACTGGCCAGTTTGGTAGAAGTTTAACCTACACTTGACCGAGAAGCGATGGAGGTTTAAACTAAATATTGGCTAAGGTCACACAATGAAATGAGGTCAAGTGAGATGAGGATAAGGCTCTGAAAAAAATCACAGAGCACAGCCTAAAATATTCCTATATAAAAACTCAAAGAGGCCCCTATGCCTTGCCAATAGCCCAGCCTCTAAAACGCTCTTACCCTACCGCGTCATGACGGGACACCTGGGAGGACAGGACTGACTTCCAGACCAGACAAGAGGCACTCGGTACCGTGGCCTACGGTTGAAACTGACGCTTCTGCCTTAGGGACAACTTACGGGTAAAAGCTCAGCTTCCGGTCTTTATTGTTTCGTCCCCGGCGGTTTTTACAGCAAATCGCGGCACAATAGCGGGGCATCACTTGTGGACGATCCCAGGACCGTCGGGAGTAAGTGGACCCTCCCCACTGAGGCGGGGCAGTGAGTCTCTGGCCCTGAAGCCACCGCGCCTGCGCCAGCGTCCTTGCCGTGAAACCAAACGCTGGAACCAGCGCCTTCCGCCTCTGCCAGCATCAGCACCGCCCCTTTGGTGTTGGAGCCGGAAGTGACGTACAGGCAGAACGGCCACAACAGTTTTCCACGTGCGCGTAGGGCGCCGAGGTCACGTGGGAGCGGGAGCCAATGGGAGAACGTTACGTGTAGGTCATCTCCTAAGGCGGTGGCACTCGCAGCCAAACGCCCGCCTGTGGAGTGCAGACTGTTCAAGTACGCCGTGGCCGCGGGCTGGTGAGAGCGCTAGGTCATCGTGGAAGCCGTAGCAGGGCGCGCGACGGCCCGGAGAGGCTGCGGAGGCCAGGGTGAGGAGTCAAGCCCCAGCGAGCGAACGGAACCGGCCGTCCGTTTCGCCGGTGTCCCCCCTTTGTGGAATAACAGCCGCATCAGGAGGGTTCCGGGAGGGCAGAGCACTCACGGGGTCTCGGGGAGTGGGACTCGGGGTATCCCTGGGCCGCGCCTGTGTCTGGGCCAACTTGGCGTCGGTGTCCGTCGTGGGCGCCGCAAGGGTTTCTGGCCGCCAGCGCTTGACTCGGGGCATGGAGATGGCTGTGTCGCGGGACAGTACATCTGGGGTTGGGACCTGGCCTGCTTGGGCGCGGGGCAGTTCTCCGGGCCCGGGCCAGCTCGGGCTGCCGCCTGGATTCACAGCCCGGGCGCGGCTCTCACGGTGCCACTGGGCTGGCCCTGTGCCCGCAAAGGGGCCAGGCCGCAGTCCAGCAGGTCCCCCATCGAAATGAGAAGCCAGCTTCTTTCGGAAGTTGGCCTGCTAAAAATGGTCATTTACCCTGAAACCGAGAAGGTAGCGTTTATTTAGCCAGGAAGGCGTCTGTCACTTGGAGACCTGGCCTTTGATAGGAAGCAAACCTGCCCACGGTTGTGGCTGCGGCTTTCCTGGACGCCCTCCATTTGTCTCCTAAACCCTGGAGTTCTACTTGACCCTTAGCACCTGCAACAGGGAGTAATTCTGGGAAAGGAAAAAAGGCATCCATTTGCTAATTACGCTGAGAAAATCCCACAGGAGGGGAAGGCAGTTTCCACAAACCCTAATACCTTTTCGTCAGCTTATGTCATCATAAGTTATTAAGGACTTATGTGGTGCAGTATTTAAGAACAAGAGGCTCACTTTGTTTGATTTGCACTTTGTTAAGTACATATTAACAAGTGAAATTGAATTCTAAGTTAAAACTTAGTGACTTAAGGGTTAGAAATATTTTAAATACAGTACTGGGAAGTTTGAAAATAAGAATCATATCGAATTTGTCTCAAGAATGTATTTTTTTCTGTCAGCCTTAGTACAAATCTTAAATGGGGTGGGTGGCCCATGTTGGCTTTGAACTCTCTGCGGTCCTCCTGCCTCCTTCTCTGAGCGCTGGGATCACGGACGGGTGCTGTCAAACCCAGACTAAATTTTATTCATCGTCAGTTTTAAGCAGAACCTCAGGTGTTCATACTTCTTTGTTAAACATGTCGGGTCTTAAATTTATGCAGATTTTATAACTCCCAAATTATGTTGACCTTCTTAAGAGCAAGTATAATTCAAACAAATTAAGAAATGTCTTACTTGGCTTTGCTTTTCCACTAATTACTTGGGGAAAACACACAGAAGACACAGAATTTTCAGTAACTAGTTTTCGATAGATAATTAGAGACTCCATCATAACTAAGCACAGTTGAAAAAAATCCAGATAATATCTTGAATGTAATATTCCTTCTGCTTTTTAAAAATATTTCTTTAAATAATTCATATTACGTAGTGGGGCATAGTGGTGCACATTCGTAATACCAGCACTCAGGAGTTGGGCAGGAGGATCATGGGGAGTTCAATGCTAGTATGGGCTATGATGTGAGACTGTCTCTGAAAAAAGGGAAAAAAAAAAGAAAAAAAGAATTTGTGAGAATAATTTATCTAGCATTGCTGAGCAAAAAATGCATTACTTTAGTAGCCAAAGATGTCTAAATGAGTAGAAATCTGCCTTCTCTGTTTTAATGTCAACTGTTAAACAAGATTCCAATTAGAAAACCTTAATTACAATTGCTAAATGATAACACTGACAGTACAATGGAATATGTACAAAATATTATACACTATTTTGTTACTGTGGGGTTTTTGGTTTTGTTTTACTTTTTGAGATCAGCTCTCACTATGCAGTTCAGGCTGACCTTAAACTTACTATATAGCCCAGGCTGGCCTCCATGTGGTGATCCTGCTGCCTGAGCCTCCCTCGTACTGGATTATAGATGTGAGCCCCACGCCTCGCTGTGCTTTTTAAATCACATATAAGATTAACTCCATAGGTTAACTTTTTTCTCTCTTTTTTTTTTTTTTAGGTTATTAGAAATGGCTACTCCTCAGTCAGTCTTTGTCTTTGCAATCTGCATTTTAATGATAACAGAATTAATTCTGGCCTCAAAAAGCTACTATGATATCTTAGGTGTGCCAAAATCAGCATCAGAGCGCCAGATCAAGAAAGCTTTTCACAAATTGGCCATGAAGTATCATCCTGACAAAAATAAGAGCCCAGATGCTGAAGCAAAATTCAGAGAGATTGCAGAAGGTAAGTAAATGACTTTCTGAGATCTCGTGAGTAGTACTCGTCAGGAGAGTATCCCTTTTTATGGATAATATGAAGGTGAAGGATTACTTAAAGTGACATTCTGAAGTTATTTTCTTGTTTCCTGAAGGAAAGAACAGATCTAAAAATGTTTAAAATACATGATTGCATTTTGTTCTTAATGAAATAATTTGTTTCTATGTAAAAAAGAAATTTAGGTACTCAAAATTTTTATCAGTTAGGAAACTTTTACTAAGTAGTTTAAATATAAAAAATTAAAATAGATTCTAAATTTTTCTTACTCATTTGTTAATATATTTCAAACCACAAATATGCCTTGAAAGCATGAATTACATTCAGACTTATGCCTTCTACTGTAGTTCAAAAAAATGAATGGTACCTCCTCAACATAATTAATGGTGGGTAGTAATAATTGACAAGGGAATTAGAATTAAACATTTATTTCAGCTAGTAGGGGAAAAAATCTTAATTCTTATTGATTGATTACACAGTTTGACCATTTAATTCTTTAATACAAGTTATAATTTCGCACAAATATGAAGGTTAAAGAATTCCATTATTTGTGTCTTTCTGAGAAGGGTCATATTCATTTAGCATATGCTTATTGGGTGTTTACAAGAGATATCATTGTGCTAACCACTGATAATACAGTGGCGAATAAGAAGTCCCTGCATTGTTTTAGAACTTTGTACTGTTTTACTTACATGAAATCTTTCCATAAAATATAGAATCGAATGAAGTCAAGTTTTAAGAGGTTTGAATATATGTAAGTTTGAATACTTTTAGTTACTAAAATATTTTTATGTCTTTCAGCTTATGAAACTCTCTCAGATGCTGGTAGGCGAAAAGAATATGATACACTTGGACACAGTGCTTTCACTAATGGCAAAGGACAAAGAGGTAGTGGAAGTTCTTTTGAGCAGTCCTTCAATTTCAATTTTGATGACTTATTTAAAGACTTTAGTTTTTTTGATCAAAACCAAAACACTCGATCTAAGAAGCATTTTGAAAATCACTTCCAGACACGGCAAGATGGTTCTAGTAGACAGAGGCATCATTTCCAGGAGTTCTCTTTTGGAGGCGGATTGTTTGATGATGTGTTTGAAGATATGGAGAAAATGTTTTCTTTCAGTGGCTTTGACACCCCCAATCGGCACACAGTACAGACTGAAAACAGATTTCATGGATCTAGTAAGCACTGCAGGACTGTCACTCAGCGAAGAGGAAATATGGTCACTACATACACTGACTGTTCAGGACAATAGTTCTTTCTTCTTCTGTTCTTATTAAACCCACCTGGTTGACTCTTCGTTGGTATCTTTGATGAAAAAGTTTTCTCAAATATTTTGACAAGTGCATGGTTTTACTCAGAACTTTGATATTACTATTATATATTTAAGTTTTTTTGACAACTACACCAACATTCAGCTAGTTAGGAAAAAAATTAATTATTTTCTTGATTAGGAAAGGTCCTTTGAAAAAAGATATTACTCTGCTGGGGTTTTTCCCCCATTCCCCCTTAGGCTTATTAGTGTGGTCAGTTTCATTAACGCCAAAACAAAAAAAGATTGAGTTTGCTTGATATATAGATTAAAGTTTGTGAATGTGAATGATTTTTGCAGTGAAACCTTTGCTAATTTAAAGTTGCATGCTCTAGCCTCTGTGACTTGGATTGCTAAATATGTGTGACACTGTAATTGATTCAGCAAAGGAGTGCTTTCATTGATTAATTGCCACTGAAACCTTTAGAAGGAGATAGTTTGATATTTACCACAGACCCTTGTCTTACTACAGAATTGGATACAGGAAATGATGGTATCGTCATTTGGTGAGTTAAGCTGAAAAAAGACTTAGAAAATATTGCCAGGAGATTGTTGTGTGTTTAGTCCCTGGCTAATGATTGACTCTCTGGGTTTAAAATCATAGCTACCTAACACCTCTGTTCACATTTCTGTCTTAGATGTTGGCACTCTAGATATTGAATTTATGTAGGTTTATGTATGTATGTGTAATTTCTTCTCTTTGCATTTATCTTTATCTAGAATTAATACCTCATTCTGTATGTAAAACCAGCTAGTAATTTTTGTGCGACCTTATGTGCAATATTTTTAAATCCTAAGAAATATGTGCTCTTGTTTTCAGATAAAACTTGTTTCTTTAGTTCTGCACTTTCCACATCATACTCCATATGAGTATTAATCCTATGGATACATATTAAAACTAGTAATGTCTCATACAACAGTGTGTGTGAGTGAGAGAAATATAAGTATTTACAAGCTGATAGTCTCTGTTGTCATTTTGTTAAAATTTTATTATGCACGTCTGGTGGCATAGAGGATACATGTGTAATAGATACATGCTGATCAGAAGCTGTATTTCTCAAGTTAACTTTTTTCTAATCTGAAAATCTTGATTTAGCTTTACTATCATTTCCTAAGTTTTGTTGCTGTTTTACATTCTCCCTTTCACGAATTTTGGTAGCTTAAAGATTTTATTCAGTGTATTTTCCAGAGCAAGGATGCTGTCACCATTTCTTTCCCATTTAGCTGTGGTTGGGAAAACAGCAGAGACTTTGCAAAAAAGCTGTACTCCTCAATCATCTTGAGAACTTTTTTTCCCTTTTTGCAGTGTTGGGGATTGAACCCAGAGCCTCATTACGTGCTAGACAAATGCTGCTGAATTATATCCCCAGCCTTTAAATTGAAAATTGTTAATGAATTTATTACATTTCTGTGTTTTATTTCCTGAAACTTATCCCTATTACTTTTGTTTGATTAAAACAACAACAAAAAAAAAGCTGTAAGTTTTATTTTGGGCTAAGGTCTGTTTAATCTAGCTCATTAAACAGAAGAAATGAGAGATGAAACCCCCACCCCCCCATAACTCATTTTCAAATCAGGATGGTCTTTCACAGATTCCTGCTGGTTTGAAATATGATGCCCTGGGTATGTGCCTGACTATCCCACCGTGTGGTATAAGCTGCTGAATGGGCCAGTCATGCATGTATGGCCCTGATGTGAACATGTTAAGAATGCATAACTTTGAACTGTGGGAGTATCCTTCTTTTCACTAAGGCCATGTTTATCTTCGAGTTTCCCCTGAGTCATATAAATTTAAGATTCAATTAAATATCAACAAATAGACTTAAATAATCTTCAGGGTATGTGTGTTTGAGTAGTGTGGCATATAAGCTGTTGGAAATTAGTGATCGCTATGTTTTCTGAGTAATTTATTTGTACAGATTGAATGTACAAAGGTAGGGAATCTACATTTGAAGAAATGACCTATAAAATAGCTGACCTATACCTCCCACACAAATGAAGCCTATCAAAGTCTTTTTTTCCCTTCTGAGTAAAGTAGTAATTTCATATTTGCACTTCTTATCTTCAGCTAGATATTGTGTGTTTTGAATTGAATGCAATCAGCATATTGTAGGCACTTTTTAAAAAAAGCAAAATAGATGTAAAAGTGACCTTGAAAAGACAGTTTCTAGCTGGTGTGTGTGGGAGTTGTGCCTGATGGAGCAGATTTAAAACAATGATAGCAAAATGAAGTGCTCTTAGTGACATTACTGTATGGAATTTATATTAAAAATATCTGGTTGGGCGTGGTGACACTCCCCTGTAACTAGCACTTGGAAGGCTGAGGCATGAGTATCACAGTTCCAGGACTTCCTGGGTTAGTGAGATCAAGGCTGGCCTGTAGTGAGACCCTGTCTCAAAAACCAAAACAAACCAGGGCCGGGGATATAGCTCAGTGGTTCTGGCGCCTGTCTTGCAAGCGCAAGGACCCGGGTTCAATCCCAGGTAACCGCATAACAATGCTGGGTGTGGAGACTCACCCCAGCGGCAACCAATACCACATACCAGTGCCGGGCGTGGTGGCTCATGCCTGTAATCCCAGCACTCAGGAGGCAGAGGCAGGAGGATTGCTGTGATGTGAGTTGGAGGCTGAGCTCAGGGCCAGCCTGAACCACAAAGCGAGACCCTGTCTCAAAAAACCTTAAAAAAAAACAAAACAAAACAAACCACTCCCCAGAAGAAAATATTTGCAGACACAATTCTTAATGCAGACATTTACCAGAGTTTTACTTATGATTCAGTCTGTGTAGTAACATTCTTCAGAATGATATGTTATAGGAAGTTCATATTCTGTGGGAAAAAAATGAAGTATATCTGTGAAACCCATGGTAATATTTGAGGATGTTTCTTTATAGATGAGTCTATAGTCTGAGTTATGTCCTTCCACAGTTCTATATTGACATTCCCCAGATGATGATATCCTGTGGGCGTTGATTAGGTCATAGGGTAAGCCTTTGAGTGGGAGTGGTTCTTTTATAAGAAGCCAGAGAGAGACACAGGGCCCTTTGCACCCTGTGAGGTCAGAGTACAACGATAGCTGTCTCTGAACCAGGAAGCTGGCCCTCACCAGACATCACCTCTGCTTAGGTCTTCCTCTGGGACTTGTCAGCCTCCAGAACTGTGAGGAATAAAATTTTTATATAAGCCAACCAGGACGTGGTACTTTGTTGTATCAATCTGAGCAGAGTTAATATACTTTTTGGTGCTTTCAGTATGCTAATTTACATTGTGGTTATCTGATAGAGTAACAGTGTTGTCTGCCAAACTTACCAGGCTGTGGAACCATTTTTTGCCCAGTATCCATAACACCTAAGTAGGCACGGTAAAAGTTTGGCAAATAACTAGACCAGCACAGTGAAAATTTCATGTCAGTAGGAATATTTGGATCTACTAAAAACAAGGTGACAATACCTATGCTGATAACTTGTCCCATTAGCGCTAGACAAGTTGAGGTCAGGAAAATAAACCTATCACCCCACTGTAGTTTTCTTTAGCCTGAGGCATTTCATCAAGAGGCTTTTTTGGGGGGAGGGACAGGGTCTCACTTTTGTTGTTCAGGCTGGCCCTGAGTTCAGCCTTGAACTCAACAGTAATCCTCCTGCCTCTGCCTCCTGAGTGTTGGGATTACAGGTGTGAGCCACCATACTTGGCATTGTGGTATGTGGTTACTGGGCATTGAACTCAGGACCTTGCACTTGCCAGACAGATGTCTGAACCACTGAGCTAAATCCTTGGCCCCATTTTTTTTTTTTTTTAAGAGACATGGAAAGATTTGTTAGAGGTAGAGATATAGGCCACAATGTGAGTGCTTGGAGAAATGAGGCATAGTTCAAATGGGAACGGAGGTTTTATATGTTTTGGGTGGTGGGAGTCTGGAATTTGTTTTGTTTTTGCTTTTTAAGACAATCTCACTACTTAGTTCAGAGAGGCCTTGAACTCTTGGTGATTCTCCTGCCTCAGTCTGATGAGTGCTGGGATTGCAGGCCTGTGCCACTTATATAGAGGGAATAGACTCCCAAACTTGTTAGATATCTGAAACACAAGTTCACATTTTCTAAAATCTACAGATGAATTCTAGAACTGTTGTAGGAGGAAAAGCTAGTTCTACATGTGGTAGGTAGATAGATTAGGGCCGGGCCTTTAAAAGCCCACCTGGAAGACAGACATTACTTTCAGTAATATTCACTGAAAGTCAATAGTACAAAAGGAGAAAACAGCCCGACCCACATAAGACGATTTATATCTTTGGGGGAGAGGGCCAAGACCTTGACTCACTTAGAAAACTCTCCCTACAGAAAATCCTTGTATGCTTGCAGTGTGACTTGATTTCTCATTGGATCCCCATCTAGTCATTTTACCTAAGCAACTATACTTGTAATTTTATTGGTTGATTATGGTTTTGTCCATTTTGTGATTTTTCATTGTACCAGTATTACCTAAGCAACTGTATTTGCATTGTTACTGCTTGACAGTAATTTTGTCCCACCTTGAATCTGCCCCACCTCATGGCTTTGCTCCATAAAAGCCCTCTTGAGAAGTGAGGTTGGTTGGTTACCCATCTTTCTGGGTTCCTCCTTCCATGTCTTTTAGGCAGAAGCTTTTCTCAATAAAATTTTCCTAATCAAACCTCTATTCTTAAAATTCATTCTTTGATTTTAGAGAACTCCAACTCAGTTTCAGGATGGGAGGTAGGCCTTGCTCCCCCGTATTGGAACAATGGAGGTTAAAAGTAGAAAAATTTATTTAGATGGAGCTTCTATCTGGGAGAGACAGAAAAGGGCCTAGAGAGTGGTTTGCCGCTGAGCCTTACTTCTCAAGGGGGTTTTATAGAGCAAAACCAGAAGATGAGTTGGGTGTAAGGTGGGAGAAAACTATAGTCAACTAGTAAGATATAAGTATGGTTGCCTAGGTATTATTGATCCAATGGGAAATCACAAGGTGGGTATGAGGTGGGACAAAACTATAGTCAACTAAAAATATAACAGTTTCTCAATTGAATGAAGTTCAAGTGGGAGGCAAGTCACATAGCAAGTGTACATAGTCTGAACGAGGACTTTTCAGGAAAGGAGTGGGGTAGGCAGGTTCTGGTTCCAAGTCACTGCTGTTCATCCCTATGGGAAGTACACCAATGTAGACAATTATCTTTGTCCTGGGAGCCTGGCCTTCAAGGAATGTGCCTCCAGTCACAGTTATAATGTGTTATCTTCTGCTTCCAGGGCCTAGCCCTGTTTTCCCGCCTATACTATTTCAAACTAATAACCATTGACAAGTAAAGAAGCATGAGAAGAGTTTATAGAGGTAGAGATAGGACACAGAGTAGAGTGTGATACTCAGAGAAATGAGGCACCCAGTCATCTTTCATGGAAGGTAATCAACTGACTGAGCCAAAAATGAGTGATTTAAATATATTCTTTTAAAATGTAATGACCACACAATATAGTAACATAACTTTCAAGAATGAGACTGGAAAGCAGGATAAGACTGCTTTTTACTTCAATCTGTAATGTTTGAAGTTTTGTTTGTGAATACACTTTGCTCTGGTATGTGTCATGCCTCTTCTGAATGAGACCTCCACCACGGACATTCTGTTCTCTGCAAAAAATGGACAGTGCTCAGTAAATAGGATAGATACCCATAAAGAAATTTAGGATGAAATTTACAATCTCTCCATGCGCAAGAGTCCAGTACTATCTATACACCTGCGCTGACTGTCCTTGTGTTTTAGGTAGGGAAGCTAGTTAGACATTTTGTAGGCAGTAATATAGGGCTGGCCTTTGAAAAACCCACATGGAGGACAGCCAAAAAGCCATTGTGGAGGACAACCAAGAAACACTCACTGAAGGCCGACATTTTAAAAGGAGAGAAACTACCATACTCACCAGGATAAATAGCAGTGATTGATATTCTAAGTAGGTTTCTCTCTGGTGGAGGGCAAACGTCCTAACCCACCCTTGCCAGGAAAGGTCTGACTAAAATTCCTTGTGTGCTTGCTACATGACTTGCTTTCCCATTGGATTCTCATTTAATCAGTATTATCTATGATACTCTGTTTGTTGTAATCTTATTGGTTGACTGTAGTTTTGTCCCACTTTGAATCTGCCTCACATTATGGCTTTGTTCCATAAAAACCTCCTAGGGAGTGAGGTGAGGGGTCACCCACTTTCAGTTCTCCCTTGCCCCTCCTAGGCAGAAGCTGCCTTTCTCAATTAACTTTTTGACCCTTAACCTCCATTGTTCCTATAATTCATTCTTTGATTTTACCAAACATGATCTCACATTTCAGATATCTAGCAGGTTGGGAATTATAATTGCTCTCTTGTATCACTTGGACTCTCAATCAGAAACATTCCACTTCACATTATAGCCCCCTTTTCAAGCCCTATATAAACTTAATTTCTCACCCAGCTAGCTTCTATCGCGTTCTGTCCTTCATTGTCAGCCCATCTGCAAATGGCTAAAACAAATTCAGCTCTTCTCAGATAGCTGCTGAAATCTGCTCCGTATTTCAGTCCCTGTTGACACCCAGACAGGAGTGAAACTTTTTCTCACACAATACCTATGGTCTAGTGGCCTTTCACACTCTGTTTATAACAATAGGCTTTTAATTAAAGGAGGAAAATGAGGCCCTAGTTGTATCAGGGTATCTGTAGCTGCAGGTAGCAGAGATTAAATTCACCTACAATAAAGGTCTTATTTTTGTCTCTAACAAGAAGTTCAAAGGTCAGGCAGCTCTAGGAATTGGTAAATCAGGAAACTGGCTTTGCTTGTTTAGAATTCCCTTGGCACTAACCTCTGTGATGCTGGCTTCATTCTTAAATTCCTGTAACACCAGCATTTGAGGGCCTGTGGCAGGAGATCTCCAAGAGTTCAAGGCCATCTTGAACTACACAGCAAGACCCTCTCTCAAAAACAAAACAACAAAATACCTCACAAGTCTAGAGCATTTCTATCTATGATTTCTTCTTTATCATGAGATTATCTAGGTTTTAAAAAGACCATTTTTAATAAAGTATCCTTTTTCTAAAAAAATTGATTTTATTGGTACATTTTATATACACATTATGATCACAATTGACACTGAGAATTTGTACCAGTATGACATGACTTAATTCTTATTTTTTCCCATTTCTCTCCCCCTATGTATATAAGCTTTATTTCCCTTTTCAGAGTATCCTCTTTTCAAAGTTCCTCTCTTTGTACCCCAAAAGGATTGGTGAATTTTTGCTTCAGTTGGTATTGGTAGATTTAATGTTCCTGGTTTCAGCTCTTTGGAACACATTTTAAAGTTCCATTAGGTAATATTTTATGAATTTTCTAAAGTATAAAATTGAATTGCTTGCCTTGGAAATCTACTATTAACTCAGACAGAAAGTGAGCCTACCTACTTTTTAACATCTGTTTATTAGAATATGTTTGAGTGGTTTGTAAATTATGTAGTCCTTTAAAGAGAGAAATTATTTGTTAAGTGATGTGCATTGTATAGAGTTTAGAGTCTCTGTCATCAAGGTCGAGGTCATTTTTATTATTTTTAAAAAATCTTTATTGGTACATTACATATATGCATCGTGATTGCACTCCATAATGGGGATTTGTATCAGTATAAGACACAACTTAATTCTCATTTTTTCCCATAGCCCTATCCACCCTACTACCCCCCTATATACATAAAATTTGTTTCCTGCTATTGTGAAATAGAAAATACTCAAAGTAAAATAGGATGAAGGGGGAAAAATAATGATATTATAACAAAAAAGCAAGGTCATTATTTTTTGCCTGGAGTTGGTTGCTATCATGGTTCATTTATCTGATCAACTATTTTTCTGCCCATCTCTCTCCACTTTGCTTTGTGCTATCATAGCCAAACTTAAATTTGCACCATTTATTTGAATACTGGCTTTGAATTTTAAACGACGGGTCTTTAGGAAGTCAAATGTACACCTGACTCATTTTCCTTAGCTTCAGCAATGCAAACCTTTGTTCTCCTTTCCCACCCGGTTACTGAGGTCCCAAAGAATGCCTCATTGTAGAGTCTTTTGAATTATGATGCATCATGCAATTACCACTCACTGAATTAGCAGTTTCCATCAGTATAGCAAACATTTAAAATTATTCCCTTTTTAAACTTAATGTCCTATTATTTAAATATAATTTCACATAATCACTTGAATAAGCATAACTGACTCATTATATATGCATATAGGGAAATTCATTTAAATAAAATTGCTGACATTTCACAATTTTAGTTACAACTTAAATATATTAATATTCATGTAATTATTTAAAAGTCTTATATCACTTTCTTGTTGTAAATGTATTTTATCCTGGCATTTTCCAATGGTTATTAGGGTTTATCATATATTTAATAATTAGGAAGGACTAGTGTTTGCTAATGAATATTATTTAACATTTAGATAATGGAAATTTTTATTTCCTGATACACAGATCAGTATTATATGCTTACACATATGGAGAAAAACATTTTTCTTTACTTCTCACAGAGGAGGAGGATTATGATCCATTTATTTCTATTCCCTTCCCTGAGTAGTCTAGTATGTTAGTCAATATAGCCCAAAGTCCAGTAACAGCTCCAAACTTTAGTGACTTAACATTACAGGTTATTTTTTATTCATACACAGTCTGCTTGGGTCGATGGCAGTGGTTTTCCAAGTAATGAGATGGCTCTGCTGTTCTGTTAGTTCTGTGTAAGTCCTCTTTGGTTGGAATGAAGAAGGAAAAAAATCATATAGTAATAGGCATGGACCTAGAAGTGCCATAAGTACTTTAGCTGCTGACTATCTGGCTGTGGTCTCCTGGCTTCATCCAAGAAGGGATCTGGAAGTACACTTTCTGCTCTCTTTGTTTTGTTTGTTTTGCTATCAGAGATTGAACTAATGACCTTATGCTTAGGAGACGGGCATTGAAACAGCCCCAGAAGTGTAACTTTTTTTGTGAATGTGAGTAGAATGGTAGATTTTAGCATTAAGGAGGCATTTGTTGGTCATACATTCTTCAGAAGACTTGTTCTCTAGTTTTGTAGCATTCAGTGCACTTCCCATAGCAGTTGTGTGAAAGTAGGGCTACACCAATAAAATGTATGTATTTTCCAGGTACAAGTAAAATAGGTAAGGGAAATAGGATATGCTGAAGAACATTTCATATTCAACATCTTAAATACTGGGATAAATATTTCTAATTTTTTATGGAATACTGTGCTTTTGTTAAAGAAGGCTGCAAACTAATCTTTTGCAGAGTATATTTGTGTTCATTGGCTAAGAAGAATTCTGTAGTAAAGTATAGGACACACTGAATTTCAAAAGTTTCCTGATTATCTGAAGACTTCTCAGCTTTTAATATGCTAATTCACATTGGACAACTTCAAGAAGCAGACAGTTTGAGGCATTTCTAAAATCTGTGATCAAGAAACCCTTTTTCAAGGAATATCTCTCTGGACCAATTAAATAAAGGAAGAATTCTGTGTAATGCTTGTTAGAAATCTGGACTGGGCATATCTTAAAATTGAACTAAAGAACAAACTTGTATGGGAAGGCAATTTAAACTTTATTGTAGAAGTTAGTCACGAACAAGGGGTACATTAATATCCCTCACAGAGCTACTGTGAATAGTGGAACAAATTTACTAGAAAGAGGAGTGATATGAAGACAGTCATGGCCTTAAGGATGCAAAGTATATATGTAGAGTATTAGCTTCTTTTTGTTATTAATATTAGCAAACTTCTGTTAAAACTGGATGTTGGTCATAAAGATCAAATACTTGTGATTTAAGAGGTATAGTGTTCATGCATCTTAGTGAAGAGCCTAATGTTTTCAAATCCCCAGAGTGCTCATGAACTTCTGTGTTTGCCCCTTGGAAAATACGTAAAAATTATGAACACTAAATTTGGGAAAATTAATAATTAATTGGTTTGTCTACATGGAGAAAAAGTGCAAAGATAATTCCATTCATACTCAGTCCTTTATTTTTCTTCATTGAGAAAAATGATACAATCTGACATAGGCATGGATTTTCCCACCATCCTCCTATAGGATGCTTTTATGAAAACATTCTACTTTCTCTGCCCTTCTGTAAGCCTGAGGCCATCAGTGAACTCTTTGTATTTTTACCAGTAGCCAACTGCACCCTAGATCACATCACTCAGGGCCTCCGATGGTATTTTCCTGAGAGTCTTCCTCTCTCTTGTTACCTGTTTTCTTTCCACTCAATAATTCACACCAGCAGCCAAACCTGTTCCCCTTTCTGCCACTGTAAAGTAAATTCTTGTTTTGACTATACTTCTCCAACCAATTGCTATCTTACTTTTTTATGTTTGTAGCAAAACTTCTTTGAAGAGTGTTCATTCTCACTTTACCAAAACTTCCTCATTAATTATCAGTGAGTTTCATATTATGAAATCAATATCAAATAACAGATAATTTCTTAAACCTTTTACAAATAGTTCAACACTTTCCTCCTTGAATAGTCTTCCTTCACTTCACTTCCCAGCATCAAACTCTTGATTTTTTTGTTTTCCATCGTTTGCTTCTTCTCATGTCCTTTGTTGATTCCTTCTCTCTTTTGCATGTTCTCAGTCCTGGTCCTTCTTCTCTCCTCCTCCTCCTCCTTTTCCCTTATGCTCATCTCTTCTATTCCTGATTATACTCATTCTTTTGGCTCTATTAGATGTCTTATTAGATGCATATATCTCATCATTTGATTCTCTTAAATATTACAAAATCTGTTATATGTGAGAGAATAATTTGAATTGGGATATCTAATATATCAAATAAATTATATCTATTCATAAATATTTTGGTATACTACTGACTTAGCCACCCACCAAATGTTTTTTAAAATCCCAAACACCTTTTTTGTTATTAACTTTTCAATCATTTTTTCTAAGATATATTAATGTGAGAAAATAACTTTCTATTTAAATGCCATTGTTTAAACTGTCTTACAGGGTATTATGCTTAGAAAACTAAGATACAGCCCTTCAGTTATAGGAAGATAATAGAGAAACTTCAAATAAACTCTAATTAAGAAGGGCTAAGGATTTAGCTCAATGGTTCCAGCACTTGCCTTGCAAGCACAAGGTCCTGAATTTGATCTCCAGTAACTACATACAACAACACTGGGCGAGGTGGCTCATGCCTGTAATCCCAGCACTCAGGAGGTAGAGGCAGGAGGCTTGCTGTGAGTTCAAGGCTGGCCTGGGCTACGTAATGAGTACAAGGCCAGCCTGAACTACAAAAGCGAGACCCTGTCTCAAAAAAAAAGGAGGAATAAAAAAGGAGTTTTATTCTTCTAAAAATCTATAAAAGATTAACTTGTGCATCTCAATTCAGGAAAGGATTGTCTGTATAAAGAGCTCCTTTTTTTTTTTTTGAGACAGGGTCTCGCTTTGTAATTCAAGCTGGCCCTGAGCTCAGCCTCAAACTCACATCATAGCAATCCTCCTGCCTCTGCCTCCCGAGTCCTGGGATTACTGGCGTGAGCCACCACGCCCAGCACTGTGGTATGTGGTACTGGTTGCTGCTGGGCGTGAGTCTCCACGCCCAGTATGGTATGTGGTTACCGGGGAATGGAACCCGGGTCCATGCGCTTGCAAGACAGGTGCCAGAACCACTGAGCTAAATCCCCGGCCCAACCAAACAATGTTATTCTGTCTTTTCTAGCACTTATATAATATTTTCAAACTGACCCTATAGGTCTGAAGAAATCCATAAATTCATATTTATATAAATTTATAACATCTGTTTCAGTTTGTTTTACAAGAGGAAAGATGAAGTAACTTTGATATAGTCAGGGGCTACTTTGCAGGACCTGAAAAAGAGCTCCCATAGAAGATTTTAGAACCTTTTATGCCTGGGTCCAGCTATGACTGAAACTAGTGCTTCTTTTGACCTTTTTAATTGTGTGAAAGATTTTTTTGTTTTTTGAGAGAGTCTTGCCTTTTGTAGTTCAGGCTGACCCTGAACTCCCCATGTAGCCCAGGCCAGCCTCAAAATCATAGCAATCTTCTTGCCTTTGCCTCCCCGAGTGCTGGGATTACCGGTGTAAGCCACCACAGCCCAGCATTGTGGTATGTGGTTACTGGGGATTGAACTTGGCACCTTGTGCTTGCCAGGCAGATGCCAGAACCACAGAGCTAAGTCCTTGGCCCCAAAAATATTTTTTTCTTTGCTTAAACCAACTTGAGTTCTACCACTTTCTACTCAGTTGGACTCTTAATCAAGTGTCGTGAACAAGAAGGAGCGGTTCCACTGAGTTGCTCCAGAGACAGAAGAAAACAGGAACACAGGGAAGCTAATGCTTAGCTGAGATGAAAATATACTGGGCTAGTTGAGAGGCAGTTTGGAAACGGAGGAAGTAGGCAAAGCTGATTAATGAATAACAGAACTTTCCTTCCCACACAACTGCCCAGATCCAGTTGCCCCGATGTGTTATGAAGTTATTTCTTCTTTTTACAGTAGGAGGCAGTAGAACATGGCTGTCACACAAATCTATCAAGGGGTTATAGTAGACAAATCATCCACGCCGTGAAAATGTCCACATGCTAATCCTCAGGAGCTATGACTGAGTTCAGTCAAAGAAAGGGATAATCAGGCTTGCTAATTAGCTGGCTTCGAAAGGAGGAGAGTATCCTGCTACAGTGCCACCCCAAGGGTCTGGCCATAGGGAAGAGGGAGGAAGAAGAAGCAGAACCTGAGACTGCTCCTGCCCTTGCCAGGGTTTAAAGATGGGGGAAAGCCAGGTGTGGTAGTGCACAGTGGCAATCCTAGCACTTGGACTGACTGAGGCAGGAGGATTCCTGAGTGTTTGAGACCAGATGGGGCTACTTAGTGAGTTTGAGGTCAACTTGAACTACTCAGTGAGACCTTGTCTCAAAAAAAAACAAAAAACAAAACCAAGATGGAGAAAGGAGTCATTAACTACGGAATGCAGCAGCCTCTAGATGGTGGAAAAGGTAAGAGAATGGATTTTTTCCTATGGCTTCTAGAAAGGAACACAGCCATGCTGGTACCTGGCTTCGAGATCAGTGAGGGCCATTTGGATTTCTGACCTCCTGAGCTGTAATATAATAAATTTGTCTTGCTTTTGGGCCCCGAAGATGGTAGCCATTTGTTATAGCTACACTTAGAAATGAATTCTGTGTTCCAAAGAGGGCAGAGGTTCAGTGCTTGATGTCAAGACAGCAGCAGCAGGAGGAACAGTGATGACAGTGGCACCTATGGAAAAGGGCTGGGCCTGCCAGGGTGCATACACTTCCTGTCACCGCGTCCTTCCGGATTTCCGGTACATTTCTCAGCGGGAGAGTGTGGGGGCCCCGGATGATGACGTGGACCGTCCTATCTATAGGCAAGCCGGGAAACCACGCCAGAGTCTGCTGCTTTGTTTGCAGCGCTGGAGACTGAATCCAGGGCTTTGGGCTCGCAGGGAAAGTGATTTACCTCTGAGCTACAACCCCAGCCCCAAACCCGACTTAATTTGATTAGGAAAATTACTGGGATATTTATGGAATATATTTATAGCCAATAACTTTCCATATCAGTGTCTGGACAGTCTCTCCTACCTCTGTGAATGCACGAGCCCTAAATCTCCCTCTCCTTTTATCTTGATTTCCAAGTACATCCTGCCGTCCTGCTGTCTTCAAGCATAGGTCAACATAAAAGATTATTAATTTATCCTCATTAGCGTCCTGCCAAGTCTCCTTACTTTCCAAACCCTGCTCGTTGCAGTTTGTTGAAAGCCTTATTTTTATTGTTCTCAGGTCGATACTTTTTCCGATTTTCTCACTAAACTGTACGTACCACATTAATAAAAAATACTTACTGTTTATAAACTGCCCAAAGCTTTTCATTAAAAGTGGATTTGTAACAGTTGCCATAGGTTCTGTCCTATACTAAAAGCACAGAAGCATTCAATTCCACTCCACTTCCCATGGAAGCACGCTACTAATCAGACTAGAATGCTGTCTTGTTAGCAGCACGTAGGCACGTTTTGACTCGTTGTTTCTTCTTTCCCAGCCACTCCTAAGTAGCCGCCGAAAGCTGTAGATTTAACACCCAGACAATGAGTTTTATTTGTGACTGGATGGTTCAAATATAATTTTTCACGTATTTTGAAGTATTTTCCATAATAAACCAAAACATAAAGAATGACTTTGCAGTCTTCAGTGATGCTTTATTTTTAATAAAAATCATTCGGTATATATTGGTTGAGTTGAAGTTTTAAGGTAGCATTTGTTTTAATTAAATGAGTTAACAAATACATTACCTCGGGGGTGAAAATGTTTTTTCCAAGTGGTCAGATTCTTCATTTTCTCTGTGATTAGTAGGCCAGAAGATAAAACTACCTTTATTCTATTTAGCCAACTGCCTGAGGGACAGATTTTTTTATTTAGTTTCACTGATGCATTAGCATTTGTGACACAGCGGAAGCTGGAACATTACAAATGCCTGTAATTGTTTGCATTGCTGCAGGGAATATAATGTTGTTAATATCTATTACTGGACTAAATGAATGAATTAAGTAGCCAGAAACAAATATGATTGTCAAGCATGATTTAGTTGGCGTATAGCTTTAGTACAGCTGCCAAATTTACTGTGGAGGGAGAAGGAGGGTTTCATAAGGTTGTGGATGCCAGTGTGGGATGCTGCTGCTTCCCCACTAGATGGAGGCCTTGCTTTGCTTTAAAGCTATGCGCAGCCTGGACCCTGCAGGGAGACATAAATTAATGAGTTTCTGGTGGTCTTTCCTTTTTTTCTGTGTTCATTTGTTCTGTTTCTGTTGTTACTTTGGCCTGTTTTTGCTGTTTGGAGCGGATCATAAAAGTAAGAGAGGGGCAAATCAAAGGAAGGAAAATGGGAATGGTGAGTTATTAGCGCAGGTTCCGCCGTGGCAAGGAGTAAGAGATTGGCTGAATTACTTATTCTACCCATGACTAGCCTCTGGCCTGCTCTGAGATTCACAGCTGTATCTGGCTGCCTGGGACCTCTCTTCCTTGGGCATTTCTAATTTGTACCCAAACACATCTTTGTAGGGTCTGATCTGCTTATACAGATTCAGACTCTTTGGGATCATCTAGTACTGTACTTACTGAGCAGCTTTTAGTCATTAGGCAGAGTGCCAGGAACTTTTACATCAGTTATCTCATTCTCACAGTCCCGAGGGGTGGAAATTGCAATTCATCTCTCAGCCAGGTGGCAGTTAGCTATTCTGGGAAGGTAATCTGCTAAAAATGTATTCCAAACTGACACACTGTGAATATTTTCATAGTGTTTCAGTATTGTGAGTTTGATAAACTTAGAGCATGTAGTGATAGATGTTACTATGAAGTTCTGTGCAATGTCAGATTCCCTGAGTGTGCAACAGTGACTTCCAGCTATGGGGAATTCTCACCCCCTCATTCATCAATGATATTTTTACTACCAAAGGATGTAAAATCTTTCTTTAAGGTTCTGTCATGTTTAAGGTTTTCCTGGTGTCAAACAGTCAGGAAGACCATTTGTTTTCATTAAAAATGCTATATAGGCTATCCCCAGCTCTAGGTAGGATCTTTATAGCATTTGAGGGGGAGGAAGAGATCAGGAAAGAGCAAAATATTGATAAAGGAGATAAATAATCAACCTTCTGGGCAGGATGGGAAAAACAAAAAAACAAAACAAAACAAAAACAACTGCAGCATTTCTATCATGTCACTTTTCATGGATATTAGCACTGTCTAGAAACTATATTGTATGTTACAATGACATTATTTGGTAACTTCTCCTCTCTCAGTGCCTGGATTATGGATTATGTCTTTCAGTTGTCCCAGGGTGTTTCAAATCTAATGATTCTATTTATCAAAGATTATGGACATTAACCCTTTCTTTTCCATAGGCTGAATTGTGTAAGACATTAATAAGCAATGTTTCAGTGGATCAGACCCTTTATTTTTCAGGAGGGCAGGTAGACGTGGGGAAAATGAACCTGTGAATTTTCCACTTCTCCAAAGTCAAGGACCTGTAGGTGTCTTCTTGAGAAATGCTGAAGTCACCTGAGGTGAGATCAATAGTGCAAGCTCATTGATTAGCTGACTGGATGCTGGGCCTACTATATTGGTTCTTCTCCTCCATCTTGGTAAATTTTTTTTTTTTTTAAATAAAAGGGCCTTTTAGTCTTTTTGCCCCTGAACCTTGATCAGTCCCAAGGCAGTCCATAGATTTCAATGATGACTGAGTGTTAACACAAAGGGTTAGGATTTGACTCTTGTTTTCCTAGAAGGCCTCTGAGCTACTTATGCAAATTTTCATACCTTCCAATAACCTTCTATAGTTTCTCTTGCTATCTTGGCCTGGATCCCATACTGTACATTACTTGTTGTAGTTTTGCATCATTGGATATATCACACCTAAAGTAAGCAAAACAAAGAAATAAGCAAAATCAACAACACCAAAAAGTTTTGTAATAGAAGGAATGCTGAATGTACGTTCTTCAGTTTTCTCAGAGGAAGGCAAAAGCTTCACAAGTTGGGAACAATGCACTTGTGCCTTGTACACTCAAATTCTAAAGAAAGAGCTAGACGTGAAAAGACATGAAGTCTGGTTCTGCCACAGCCAAGGTTCCAGCACCCACCTCCAGACTCCAGGGCTCAGCAAAACCCTACTCAGTTTCCCTGTCTGAGTTTCAGTGTTGCCCAAATCCTGCTCCTCCCTACACACCATTAACAAAATGTGCTTTAGGAACAGTGCAAGGATAGCTTGCTGGGTGCTGCCTGGAGCGTGAGAGTCAACAGGCTCAGTCCGAGGCGTGTTAGAAAGTTGCAGTGGGAAGCTATGGCTAGTGCTGCTCCAGCATACTGTGGCACGAGCACCAGGGCTGTGCCAGGGATGGCCCTACTCTGCCAGGGCACTGGAGCTGGGTGCCTCACTAATTGGCTAGGTATAGGTGCTGTGGACGAAGGCGGCTGGATGGGGTTGTCTTAAGAGGATTACTACCTCTGGAGTCAAAGTGAACCCATTGGCAAGAGCATTCGGACCTCAGGATGAGTGGCTGAGCCGGAGGCTGAACAGCCCCTGCTGGAGAAATGTCTCAGCATGAAAGGTGTGGGAGGAGCTCGTGGGGAGCATCTTCCAGGCCTACTAGGGTCTGCACGTGCTCTGCTTGGCCATCTGCTCAGCCGAGTGGGCTGGAAGCAAGATGCCAACAGTACCCAGGTGCTGCAGGCATTGGTGCCCTTCCCACTCATCTTTCTCCTCTTGTGCTGGACCCACTGATGACCTTGAACTCTCCTAGCAAGGAGAGAAGGGAGAGGACTGGGGCCTGTTCTTTTTCCCTGTCCATTTTTGGCCTGAGGGAGGAAGGGGGTATAAAACAAAATAAAAAAACTGATGTTTTAACGGTGAGATTGGTCAGATATCTGATTGCCTGGGAATGACCAGCAGATGGATGAGAACTGCCCGGGATTTCCTTCAAGGGCACAAGAGAGCAAGCTGAGAGAGCCCAGGCAAAGAGCAGCCCACTTCTGCCCACATGCTCCACCCTTTGGGGTTGTTTTACCAACAAGCTGGTTCCACCAGGAGGAGCTGGTTGGGCAGAGTGACTGTGAGGAAGTGGCCAGGCTGATCAGTTTCCCTGCCCACAGCATCGTGAGGAAAATTGGGTGGAAAGGATATGTCTAGCGCCTTCACGGTGGCGATGGTGTTGCGTGTACTCGCACGTGGGTAAGTTCATCAAACTGTACACATCTGACAGGTGCAGTTCTTTTTATCAGTTGTACCTCGATAAAGTTGCTTGCAGCAGAAAGCAAACAAACCAACCAGGGTCCAAGTAGTGGATCTTCCTCCTTAAGAAGGAAGAGCTGGGGCCCCAGAGCCCTGCACCATGCTCTGCCTTTCTAATGTCCACACCACTGAGGGGCAGATGGAGTAAATCCAGGGCCCAGATAGGAGTTTTAAAATGTTTATATAGAATTACCCTTCCTTTCATATCGAGAAAGAATCCACAACTCTGATATTAAATCTCTTTTTGTGTCAGGGTAGTTTCCTGTCTCCTCCTTAGCCTTAGTGTATGGCCAATTTTGAGATCAAAATGCAGCATAGTAAAATCTGCACCTTAAAGAAACGCTTGTGATTTTTTTCTCTTTCATTGTCCAGACTTTCTTGGTTCTCCTTTGAATATGCCACACTACACAGGGTCTTTCTCATTTCTTTTGCTCTCTTGGTCGTGAAAATTGGTTCTAATTGAGCCTTTTTTATGAACTGACTCTTTTGTTCATAAAACATGTTCATAAACCTCTCCAGCCCTGGTTCACACTTCCGCAATTAAGGAGTGCTAAAGTGAACTTTTTATTTTTTGCCCTGGCTCTTAATGACTGAATGGAGTAGCTTAGGGCCTAGGGTGAAACCGAGGCTCGGTACCCAGCATTCCCAGCAGTATTTCCTGATAACCTTAAGCACCAACATTAAAGCTCATAACGCTCTTATGAGGCATCTGCTTTATACAACTGAATTTAAAAAAAAAATTAAGAAAGCAAATGCTAAAAGAGTGGCTGTCTGAGGCTCTGGCCTGTTACTGCCACTTAGCAGGGAGTATGGGGACAACAGTCTCTTCTGTTTTACTCCTTCTCCCAGCTAAAAGGCTGCTTGGAATTTTAGTGACATTTTGGAAACAATGTTACCTTTCTCCCTTTTTTGTCTAGATCTTTGAAGATTTTAGAAATCAAGAAACAACTAGCCCTGTAATTAAAATGTGAAAACAAAATCTGTTTGTAGCAGGAAACCATTCCATTAATGTGATTTCCTTGTGGCTGATCGACAGGTTCAAAGCAGTAACGTGTGTTGCCATGGGCACCAGATTCTGTTTGTTCTGCTGGTTCATTTTACTCCGTGGCTGAAGGAGGAGGCTAGCGCTCAGCCAGGAGTCACTGCACATTGTTGGAATAGATTTGTAATTTTTAGGTAATACCTTCTCTTTATCAGTCCATACAGATAACAGGTGCAAACTGTTTACAGTTGCTTCAGGGGCAGAATTTTCAAAGTCTCCTAGGATTATGGACTGCAGAAGGGGTGAGAGAAGAAGGCCTCTTTTCCTTCCTCAATCATCTTGACCATAATGGGCTGTTTGTAAATATTTGTCCAAAAGATGGGGGTGGATGAATGGGGAAGTCATTAGCATGCACTAGCTGCTGGAGTTAGATTTTGGGTTTAGGGAGAAGAGGGTTGGGACAGAAATTACAATGAAGAAGCCAGGGCAGAGGGCGAGAGGGGCAGGCAACCTCTGTGGAGTGCTTCAGATGCAGCGGTGCCGAATTAAATCTCTTTTAACAGAGCGAGGAGACAGAGTGAGGAGCAAAACAGTACTACTCCAAGACAAAAAGAATTGAATCTTGCTCATGGAGGCTGGGAGGGGCCCACTGTCCTCTAACTCCTTTCTTTCATTAGATGCTTCCAGCCTCCAACAGGAAGTGAGAAATGGGGCGGGGACTCACTCTATCTGCAGAGGCCAGAGCGGTTCCCTGGCCGTGAACCCCGGGAATGAAGTTTTGCTTCATTTGCTCATGTTATCATGGCCAGGTGACTTTCATTTTGAATTATGCATTTTTATTCCCTGACAAATGAAGCCTCCTGCCAATGCCTTCAAATGCAAAAAGGCACCTGCTCCGTCCTCGTGTGCAGCAGCAAGCGCTTCACAATTTAAAATCATGGTTCGGGCGTTGCAGTGGAAGTGACAATATTTCATACTGAGTTTCTCTCCCCTTCTCACTCTCACCCCCATGTCCAGTGTTGTCTAAGCAAATTCTGGTAGTGTCTTTGTAGCAGCAAGATGCCTAAGTAAGCAAAAGGCAGGATATAAGCAAATGTCTTCTGAATCTTCACTTATCATGAACACAGATCGTAGATTCAGCTTGTAGGCTTGATGCAAATAAGCTGACAGATGTATATCACTGTCAGTGACTCTTGTGACTGACATGGCCTTGTTTGCTGCTAAAAATAGATCTGCATTTTTCCTGAGAAGCAGTAAAATTCACTCTAGAAAAATAGTCTTAGTTAGGCATGGTAGTGTACTACTGTAACCTTAGCACGTAGGAGGCTGAGGCAGGAGGATCACCAAGAGAGAGAGTTCAAGGCCAGCTAGACTATATATTGAGTTCAAAGTCAACCAGAATTACACGGTGAGACCCTGTCTCAAAAA